>OU898278.1:124239462-124464944 GCA_918026665.1 Diabrotica balteata
ATTGTATTTTGGTTGGTTTAAATTGGTGTTCTTATCTTGGGTGGGTAGTGGTGTGTAAGTTAGAGTATTTTAGTTGGTGTGGTTTATTGTATGTTTGTTTTGGTGTTGGTGTTGGTGGGTTTAGTGTGTATGAGGATAGGTTTATGGGTGGTATGTTTGTTGTGTGTGGACTTGGTTGTATGGGTGCTTGAAGTTTTGTGGTTTTGGGATTTATGTTGGTTGTTTGTTCTTGGCTTTGGTTTTGTTTGAGTTTGGTTTTTTGAAGAGTGATTTTTGCTTTTGTTATGTGTTGTTTGTTTGGATTCTAGGTTAGGTGGTTGGTTTGTGTGAGGTTTGTTATTTGGTTTAGTATTTTGTGTTGCTGGTTGTTTAGGATGTTGTGTGGTGTTTGTTTTGGTGTTTTTAGGTGTGTTTGCTCGTGGTGTGGTTGGGGTATTTTTTTTATTGTTGTTGGTGAGTTTGGAGAGTCGTTGGTAGTTATGAGTTATTTGTGAATTTGGTTTTTGGTGAGGTTGTGTCGGATTAGGGTGGCTTTTTTGTTAGTGTAGTATTGATTTGTTTAGGTGGAAAAGCGTGATTGGTAAGTAGAAAGTTAAAAAGTTAATTTATTAGCGTGTATTTGTAAGTATAGAAATGCTGGAGTGTTTGAAGAGAAGAGTATCGTAGGATGGTAATGGGGAAGTTGTAGTTGTATTTTTGGTTATATATTAAAGTAATGTCAACATGTTTTTGAGTAAAGTATTTGTGTATTTTTGTTTGTTGTTTTATTGTTGTTAGTAGTTGTGATTTTTAGATGTTCTAAATGGTTATGATCTGTTGGTTGGAGATGTATTAGTACGGAGGCTTGTTGTTTGTGAGTGGTATGTTGGTGTCTTGTTTTATTGATTCTTTTGGTTGTAGGGTGTTGGAGTGGTTGGTATGGATTTTTGGTGTGGGTTTTTATCGATGGGCTTTTTTTTGATGTGGTTGGGGTTGGTTTTCTGGTTCTTGATGGGTGGGTTGGGTGTAGGGTTTTCGGTTTGTGTTTTAGATTCCTTCGTTGGGTTGGTTTGTTTGCTAGTTCTGGTGGTGTGGCGTGTGTTGGTTATGTTTCTTTTGTGGTTTTTTGGGAGGGTTGAATTTTTTGTGGGGGTTGTAGTGATGTTCTGGTTATTTTTGAAGTTTTAGTTTTTTATGTTTGGGGTTTGTGGGGTTTGTTTTGTTTATTATTGGTTGCTTGGTGTTTTGGGTTTGTTGTTGGTTGGTGGCTTTTTGTGTTGGATTGTTTTTTGTTGGTTTTGTGGTTTATTATGGTTTTTTGGTGTGTTTGGGTGTTGTGTGGATCGTTATTGGTTTTTTATGACGTGGCTTTTTGTCGATGTTTGGTTGCTTTTTTTATTGAAGATGTTTTTTTTGTGGTAGGGTTTTATTTTTTTTGTATGGCTTATTTATGATGGGTGGTGGTGGTATGTGGTGCTGGTAACAGTGTGATGTTATAAATTGTCTTGTCGCAGGTATTAGGGAATTAAGATTCAACGGAATATTGTAGGTTGTATAGAGTAGTTAATTAAGAGTATTTCGAGTAGTAATGGCTAGGTGTAGTAGGTGGTAAATCTGTTGTTTTTATAAATTGAATGCTTTATTGTTAGGAGTGATTGTTTTAGGTTGAGGTGTGTTGTTCTGTTATTGTGTTGGTTTGTTGCTTTGGATGTTTAAGGTAGTGTATTTTTGAGTGCTGTGGGAATCTAGGTGGTTTTGGTTTTATTGATGGGTGGATTTAAGTGTTTGGTGGTGTTGGTACTTTTGGTTTGGGTATGTGTGGTTGTGTTTTGTTTGTTGTGGGGGTGGTTCTTTGGTGGTTTCCGCGGTGTTTTTGGTTTCAGTGAACCTGTGGGTTCTGACAGTGGTTGGTTGCGTAGGGATGTGGATTGGTTGGTTTGGGCATGTTTGGGTGTTGTGGATGGTGTTGGGTTTTGGTTGATATTGGGATGTTTTTGGTGTTTTGTTTTTGGTCTTGTTTATGTGAGGCTTGTTGATTGTTGTCTAGGTGGTCTGTTTGGGGGTTTTGTGTTTTTTTGGTTGTTTGTTTATGTTGGTTGGTAGTGTCTAGGTTTGTTGTTGTTTTATAATGTTTTGGTTTTATTGTCGTTTTTGGGGATGTTATTTTAATGGGTGTATTTTTGGTTTTAATTGGATTGGGTATGTGTTTTGTTGGTTAAGTACATAAGTTGGGTGTACGTATTGTTGTATGTTTGTGTGTTTTTTATATGGTTGATTGTTGTGGTATTTTTTTGGATGCCTTACTGTGAGTGTTTTGTTTCGGTATTGAATGAAGTGTTTGTAATTGGAAGTAAAGTTGAAAGGGGTTATAAAGTAGTGGTGTGAGGTTATGTGAGATTTATTGCATTTAGGGGTGATTGGAGTTGAATATTTATTTGGAGATTTGGGTTTTTTTGGTGTAGTTTTGTTTTGTGGTTGAGCTGAATGTTTTTTTTTTTGTTTGGTTCTGGTGGTTGTATTTTTTTCTTGGATTGTTGGGTTATATGTCTAGGGATGTGTGTCTTGTGGTAGTTTTTGGGATTGTTTGGTAGATCGTGATGTTTTAGTGATAAAGTGTTGTAAAAGAAGTGTCTTATAGTGGTTGTAATTAATTTACATAAGTATTGTAAAGTCGTGTGGTTGGTTTAAATTTAGTGCTAGGTTGTAAGTAGGCTATGTAATTGTTGTTGAGTGTGTCTGTTGAATGTATTCTTTGTTGTGTATAGTGAGGGGTATACTGGAGTTATGGTTTCTTTGGTCTGGGAGTTGGGGTTTGTGAGTGGTTTTGTCGTGATTATGTGTGTGTTTGTTTAAGTATGGTTTTTGTTGGATAAGTTGGTGGGTTGTGGTTTGTTGATAGGTTGGTTATTGTTCGTTCTGTGGCAAATGTGTTTTAGTTAGAAATGATTGTTTGGTTGTTGTAGTTTGGTTTTAAATTGTGTTTGTTGTTTATTGGTTGTGGTACTGGTAGTGGGGTAGGTTATAGGTTTGGTTGGAGGGTGGAGGGGTTGTTTGATTTTTAAAGTTTGTTTTGTTGTTGGTGTTTGTTTTTGGAGTAGTATGTTTATGTATCTGATTATTACGTAAATGTCTGTTTGGTAGTTCACGTTAGGAGTTGTTAATCAGCTATGGTGAGTATAACAGTGTATTGTTGTTTGTCATTTAGAGAGTATAATTGGTCAGTTTGTTTCTTGTAGTTCGTGTGTAGGTTAGGTGGTTGTGTTATAATATGTTTTTGTTTTGTTTTTCTGTTTGTTGCAGAGTAGATTAGTTTTGAGTAGATAGAGTAGGATGAATTATTTTTTCTTTTTTGGGTTGGTAGCTAGTGGGGGTATTTTCTATGTTTTGTTTGTTGAGTAGGTATGTTTTATAATGTTTGTTTGTTTTTTGTTTTAGGTTATGAAAGGGTTGGTTATTGTTATTAGTGGTTTGAATATTTATAAGTACTGCAAGTTTTAGATTGTTTGGTCGATGGTAAGTAATTGGTTTGGTATAGGGTTTGTGTCTGTGATGTTGGAGTAGGTATTTGTTTTATTGTTTGGTGTTTTCGATTGTGGTATTTAGGGTGGTGTAATGTTTATGGTTTTTTGCTATTTGTTATTTTGTGGTTGTTTTGGGAGTGTGAGTTGGGTGGGGATCATTTTGCAGAATATTTGGTGGTTTGTGGTCTTCAGTGGTTATTTGTTGGTAATGGTTTGTTGTTGATGTTTGGTGTATGTAGGCATTTTGTGGTTATTGTTATGAATAATAGTTTTTGTTGTTTGGGTTGTGTACCATTGGATTTTTTATAAGTTTTTGTTTTTGATGTTATCTGAGGTTTAATTATGTAGGGTGTAGTTTGGTTGGAGAAATGTGAGGTTGTTAGTCAGTTTGGTTAGTTATTATATGAATGTGAGGGTTTGTGTTCTTGTTGTGTTTTGTTTGTGTTGTGGAGTTTGGTGTGTTGGGGTGTCTGTTGGTGGTATGGGTTTTTGTTGGGTTGTGTTGAATGTATGTGTTAGATGTTGATTTTAGTGTTGTTTGGTTATTAAAAAGTGTTGTGGATGGGTAAGATATGAGTGTCGAGTTTGTTTAGTTGGTTTCAATTGCATGGTGAAAAGAAAGTTAATTGTGTATGAGCTGTTGGAGTGGGGGGTTATTTCTGTGGACTTGGTGTTTATTGTTGTTAGTATGAGTTGTTTTTTGTTTTTGTTAGTGTTTAGTGAAATTTTGGTTTAGTGGTAGTGGTTTATGGATTTGGGATAAGGTGTGGTATATTTTGTTTCGTTAAATTGATTTGTCGTTTTGTATGATATGTGTTCCATGTTATTGTTGGTTGTGTTATGGATGTTGCTATGGTGGGTGTGTGTTATTTAATGTGATGGTGGAGTTGTGGTGAGTTGTTCTTCTTTAGTGAAGTTCGAATAGGTATTTTTGTTTGTGTGCTTGGATTTTTGCTGTGTGGTGGTTGTTGGTTAGTTTTATATGGTGGTGAAAGAGTTTTGTTATTGGTATGGTTGTTGGGTGCTTGGTGGATTTGGGTAGTGTGTTTATGTGTGTTTTGTGGTGGTTATGGTGGTGATGGGTGGTTGTTGTAGTTGTTTTGTGTGTTATGGTTTTTGGATTTTGCTTTTGTTTTGGTTATTTGGTTTGGGTTTTGGGAGGTTTGTTTTTTTGTTTGGGTTTGGTTGATTTGGTTTTTGTTAGAGAGTGGTGTGGTGTGGGTTAGTTGTGTTGTGTTTGGTTTGTGGGTTGTTATGTTGGTTTTGTTGTATGTTTAAGTTTGTGGTGTGTTTGTCAGGCGGTATGTTTTTTTGGTGGGTTTGGTTTGTGGAATGTGGTTTGTTTGGGATATAGTGTTTGTTGGGGATTGTGTTGTGGTGGTGAAGTGTTTGGTATGGGTGTTATTTTAAATTTTGATGGGTATTTTGTTATGTTGGTTGGTTTTATTCATATGTGTGTGATGAAATGTTACGTAGTTTATCGAATTTTGGAATTTGTAAGTATTGCGTAAATGGAGATAAGTTTTTGTAAAAGTGAGGTGGTTAGTTGGTATAATGTATATTGAGTATTGATCGAAGGTTAAGTTAAGTGGAATAACAAGGCTGATAGTAGTTGTGAGGTATTTATATAAGTTGAGATTTATGTAAGTTTAGATGGTTAAAGTTGGACAAGTCTAGTTTTTGTGTTATCTTTGTGGGATTATAAGTAGGTGTTTGGTGTTAATTAGTTAGTGTGGTACTTGGAAGTTATAAATGATGAAAGTTGTTGATAATTATTTGTGATTGTAGTACTTAGTTATGTAAAGTATTTTGTTGGATGATGGGGGTGATGTGAAGTTGTTGTGGAGTTTTTATTGAAAGGTTGTAGTGTTGGGAGCTATGGAGTTGTTAGTCTTGTGTTAAGTAGTCATTGTGTTTGTGTAGTTGTCTTTTTGAGTTTGTAGATTATTTGTAGCTCTGGATAGGGGTATCTGGTTGGATTAGTAGGTGTGTTTTTGTTCAATGTAGAATGTTATTTGAGTTAGTTGTTGAGTTGTTGTTGTTATGAATTGTGTTCCTGAGGTGAGTTATTATGGAATTTTTGTGGTTGTTGTTTTAGTAGATGGAGTGTGGTGGAGGTTTTGTGGTTTTGTGTGTGTTATTTTTTATGGTTTTGTTGGTTGGGTGTTTGTGGATGTGGTTTGGGGTTTTTTTTCATGGTGGTTGTTGTGTTGTGGATTGTGGTTTGTATTGTAAGTGGTTAGGAATGAATGTGGTTATGTTGTGTTATTGTGGTATGTTGTGGTATGTTTTTGGGTAGTACGTTGTGGTTGAATTAATATATGAGGTTTGTTTTAATGGAGTAAGTAGTTATTTTTATTTTGGTTGTATTTTAGGTGTGGGGAGGTCGTGGTATTTGGTGTAGTTTTTAACGTCATATTATGGGAATGGAAGTAGTATGTTAGTTATGTTAGTTTGTAGAATTGTTATTGGGTTTGTTGCGACTAGTGTAATTAAGTAATAATTGTGTATTTGTATAGGTAATGATGTTAGTTTTTATGTTGGTAGTGTTGGTAGTTTTTTGGTATTGGTATGTGTAGTGGGTATCGATGGGTTGTGTTTTTTAGGTGGGTTTATTTTTGGCTATTTGATTTGGTTTTTATGGTAGTTTACTGTCTTTGGGATGTTTTTGTTGTTAATTGAAGTTATTTTTTTTGGTGGATGGTTGGTGGATTGTAAGGTCGGTGGGTAGGTTGATGTGGTTATGTTTTTGGTGTCAGGGTTTTTGTAAGTTGTGGTCGTTATGTGGATTGGTGGGTGTTGATTATGCTTTCGTTGGTGGTTTGAGATGTGGTAGGTTACAGTTTGTGGTGTTATATTTTGATTGTTGTGTGGGCGTATGTTTTTGGTTGGTTGGTTTTTATTGGTGTCAGGGGCTAGTTTGATTTGATGTTGGTGGTTTTTGGTTTGTGGTCGATGGTTTGTTGATTTTGGAATGATTTATGAGATGATGTGGTGAGTAAGAGTCGTATATTAGTAAGAGGTGGTTAGGGTGTTAATGGTACAGAATAATTGTCTGATGGGATTATGGTTGATTGGTTTATGTTAAGTGGTATGAGTGTTTGTGAGTATTTTTGTGTGGGTGTAGTTTGTATTGGTAATTGTTGAATATTGTGTTTTTTGTTTGGTACGTATGTTTTATCGTTTCGGTATAATTTTGTTTTTTTTTGGTATTAATGGAGAAGTTAGTCGTGAAAATTAAAGTTGTATGAGATGTTGAGATTTGACCCGTTTTTAGTAGTGAGTAATAACAGGCTGTGATTAAAGGTTTTGTTGTTTTTTATATTAGTAGAAATATATGAGCTAATGAATTAAGTAGAGGTCCAGGATGTTGTCTTAGCTTGTTGTGTATTAAATAGAGATGGAGAAATATGAGGGTTAGGGATGTTAATATCTGACATTGAGGTTTATTTTAAATAGTGTAGTGTTTTATCCAAGGAAGCGGTATTGACATGGTTATTTGTGTAATTGAGAGAAGTAGGTTGTGTATGATGTTAAGTTGATAGGGTTTATGAGTTCGAATGTGAGTGGAGTGTGAAATAGAAAGTTGGTGAGTAATTTGGACTGGTAGTTATGAGTAGGGTAATGTTAGTTCTAGGTTGTAATTGAGTAATGGTAAGAATAAATAAAGGGGTTTTTTTTAGTGTGATGAATATTATGAAGTTAGAAGAAGATAGTTTACTTAGTTTTGTTGTAAAGGTCGAATATAAAGTAGTCATATTTTTTTGTAATGTTATAGAGTAGGGTCTTAATGTTTATATTTCGGAATGCTACGTAATGTTAAGTGTATGGAGTAAGAATAGTAAAAGTAAGTTAATTATAACAGAAGAGTAGAGTAGATCAAGAAGGGGAATAAATAGCATTAAAAGTAGATTATAACGGAGAATCGGCTAGTAAATAAAATAAAAACGAACAAAAAAAATTTTATATGGTTAGGTGTGATTAACTGATAAAGACTACTGTAGGTATAAGAGTGAGTGAGGACATTTTGTTAGTAATAAGTAATATGAGATGAAAAGGAATAACCAGAGGTTGTTTGTAATTGTCAAATATTGAAATGAGATAATTGATATCATAGTGGAGTTTGGTGAAGAAGAAGGAACAAATATAGTATGTAGTAAATGTTCAAAATGTCAACTATTTACTTCAATACATTGTATGATAAGGTTTCGCAAAGACCACTTAATATCAAATAACCCTTGTCTATTATTTTCTATAACATTCGCGGCTTCTTTCTATTTTCTGTCGCAATTCTAAAAACTAATTAAGTAATTATTATTTTATAAACTTCCAAGGCCGATCCATTGATGCGAAATTGACGAACTTCTAAAGAATAATGTAGTGTGCTGTCTCGTCATGTAGAAACCACATAGTTTTGGCTTAACGCGAGAGATATATCCTCTCGTAACTCTTGTAAATGTTAAGGACCTATTAAGTGCATATATTACACCACACCAAATGCTAACCTTAAAGTCATGCTGAAAATGTGTTTCCATCTTAGTATGAGGATTTTCAAAATCTCACAAATGACTATTTTTCTAATTAAATATTTCTGTCTGCCAAATGTTGCCTGATCAGTAAAAATAATTGTATCTAGAGAATTTGAGTTAATATTTATTTATCTTGTAAAAATTGAGCAAATATTTAGACGCGCAGGTAAATCTTGAGGTAGTAAATTCTGAAAAGGAGTGGAATGATATGGATGCAGTTTTCTCTCTTCAATATTCTAAAAAACAGTTGATTGACTTATCCCTGTTGCCAGACTTAATCGACGAGTACTGAACTCTGGATTCTCTGCAACACTAATTAAAATGTCATCTTCTTCATCGACAGTAAGAGTTTTTGTAGCTCCGGGTTGACTTTTAGGACTTAAAGCCCGCATCTTCACCTAGACAGTTGTAAATATTTCGGAATAGTTTTAATTTGGGTTGCCTTTGATTTGGGCATAATTGTGAAATATGTTCGTTAAAACTTAAGCCAACAGTTTTCGCATCGATTGATTTACCGTGGAAGTGAGTATGCTTGGCCAGCAAGAAGTCCTGATTGATCCTTTAGATTTTTCAATTTGGTTGCAATTGAAGGCATGAGTTTACAAAAAAGAATTACTTCTCTTTTAGAATTGCTACAGAAAATAAAAAAAGTCGCGAATGTGATAGAAAATAATGAACAAATGTTATTTGATATTAGGAGATATTTTAGAAACCGGATGTGAAGTGTATTGAAGTAAATGGTAAAAAAAAAAGCAAATTTTTTGTTTTTTTTTTAATTAGGTAGTACTTTAAATTATTATTTTTACACATGTAGAGAATAAAATTTTTTATTTAAAATTAAAATTCATTGGACTCTTTAGAAGCAAATAACTCGATAACTGATTGAATTACATGAATCAAATACGAGTAAATTTCTTTTGTAGAATTTATCGCTTCTTTTATGTCACCCATAGTTCACCCGAAAAAAAAAATTGCTTTGATTTACTAAACACAACCAAGTATAACTACTGCTCTCTATCAGTGCTCTAATCAGTACTATCAATGCTAAATTAAAGTTTAAATTAGCAATCCTCATGCTAACAAACATAAAATTGCCAATTTTTTGGCAATTGTGAAAATATACACATAAATATATATTTATACTTTAAACACTCGGTATATCGGAAACTAGTAATAATTGGATAAGGCAGGGCCTTCCCAAACTTATTCGTGCTGTGACGCCCTTGGGACTTTGCTATTTTTTTGCGACGCCCGCCCCCTCAGCTCAACCCCCAATAATACTTACCAATTTTAGTACTAGCCTAGTAATAGGTTATAGTTTATAACAAAAACACTATTTGAACATTTACATTTTTTACTAGAAATTAAGAACGAAATCAAAACATAGGCGCAAAAATGAAAAGGGATATTTATTTATGTAACTGACTGGTTAATATAAGGCAGTGTTTCCCAAAGTGAGGGTCGCGACCCCCTGGGGGGTCGCCATGATGCACTAGGGGGGTCGCCGAACATTTCCAAAATAAGACAAAAGCACCACTTTGTTAGATCATGTATTTTTTATTTTAACAACGCCGTAAATAGAAATTAATTTAATCGTTCAAACCGTTTATAAGTATTCCCTCGTCTATGTCTGTTATGAGATTAGTGAGACACAATTTGGGCTTTAGAAATGGTATGAGTGCAAGAGATGCTTTGTTCGGCTTGAATGTGCTGGCTCAGAGATGCATGGACATGAATCAGGATATGTACTTATGTTTTGTAGACTTTGAAAAGGCATTTGTCAACATAAAAAGCTTGTAGATATATTAAAAAGCAAAAATATTGACAGTCGTGATCTGAAAATTATATCTAATTTATATTGGAATCAAACTGCCAAGGTAAGAGTTGACAGCCAGTACACCGAAAATATCAAAATACAGAGAGGAGTCCGCCAGGGTTGCGTGTTGTCCCCACTACTTTTCAATGTCTACAGTGAAGCGGTATTTCAAGAAGCGCTCTCAGACTCAATAGAAGGTATATCTATCAATGGAGAAGTTTTGAATAACTTACGTTTTGCAGACGATACAGTAATAATTACGGATAACAACAATGATTTACAGAACCTAATGCAACGCCTTAATGAACGCTGTCATGAGTACGGACTGAAGATAAATTTAAAGAAAACTAAATGCATGATCATGACTAAATCTGCACATGCAAATATCCAATTGATTATTGAAGATACTGTAATTGAGAATGTTAATAACTATAAATATTTAGGAACATGGATAACATCAGATGTAGACCAAACCAAAGAAATTAAGACACGTATTGAAATAGCACGTACATCATTTATTAAACTTAAAAAGTTTCTTTGTTGTCGGATATAAGGTTAGAACTACGCCTGAGAATGCTTCGATGTTACGTGTTCTCTACTCTTCTTTATGGTCTGGAAGCTTGGACACTAAAACAAGTTCATCTGAATAAGCTGGCCGCCTTTGAATTTTGGTGTTACAGAAGAATCCTACGAATATCATGGATTCAAAAAATGTCAAACATGGAACTAACTAGAAGGATAGGAAATGAGGCGGAAATAATATTAACTATTAAAAGACGAAAACTTGAGTACTTGGGACATGTGATGAGAGAGCAAAAAATACGCATTATTACAACTTATTATGCAGGGCAAAATCCGAGGAAAGCGAAATGTGGGAAGACCAAGAATATCCTGGCTTAAGAACTTAAGAGAATGGTTTGAATGCAGTAGTGCAGAACTTTTTAGAGCGGCAGTCAACAGAGTCCGCATAGCCATGATGATTCCAACCTTCGATAGAAGATGGAACTTAAAGAAGAAGAATGTCTGTTAGCGCGGTTAGGTTCATAATGTGCTCTGAATATGTATTGAACAATAATGGGGACAATATACATCCCTGTCGTACACCTCTTTTTATCTTTATATCGTCTGTTAGCTGATCCCCCAACTCTAACAGCTGCAGTTTGTTCGTAATAGATATTGTTTATTATACGGCGATCTCTGCTATCTAGACCAATTGAATTTAATATTTTCATCAGTTCTTCATTTTTTTTTTTACCAAACTGATAACGGGTTATTTTTCTTGTTACGTTATTTCTGATATAGTTCTGACATCTCAAGTAAAAAATTGCTTTTAAAGATTTGCAAAAAGCTCAGTCCAATGGCTGCAGATAATGTGTGGTATAACTGGGTAAGCACAACATTATAATTTAGTTGTTTTTGGCACATTACGGAGGTAAAAATACTCAACGGCTCAGCATTGCAGTAACTTATCACAGAAATCGTTTGTCCTTTCACTTCTGATGTAATAACAGAGGCATTCTTAGGTTCTTTAGAGGCGATTATATGTCCAGACCTATTATTTAATTGTAATTATGTCTCGTCTGCGTTGAAAATAGGCCCGGCTTAATTATTAATTGACTGGTACTGATTAAAATGCTTTGCAGTAGACTGAAATTCTTTTTAACTACCTCCTGGTTTAATCCTTTCGCTACGCCCATAGAAACTCCTTCACTTTTTCACACTGATATGTCTGGATGGCGCAGTAAAAGAAAACTGCAACCAGTCAAAACCAGTTTCCTTGTTGATTCCATTGAATTTGTGACTTACATTAATTTTTTCTGCTAACTCAAATGCCACAGTTCGTTCGTTCAGGAGTGGGTGCGAAACCATACTTTTGCTATTTTTGATATGCAGCACTAATTTCATCTCGATCTCATCCCAAAGAGTGGAAGAAGGACCGAGGCGATTGTGTTTTTTTAGATCATTATTTCATTCTTCTCCTTGATAACTTAGTGGAGCATTATAAATGTATCACAGTTTTAGGTATTATATACCCGGAAAGTATACTGCTAATAAATAATGAGTTTTTATAGAATCTAGTAATAGGGAGAAACGAATCATGTCTTCCTGTTCTTCGGGAGACTTGATCCTTGTGTATGGGTGACTTGATTATACCTTCCTAAATTTACGATATTAAACTAAAACCGAAAATTGGATGCTGAAAACTAACTTTATTTAGTCATTACTTACAACAAATTATATTATTAAAATTATATACACTTTCTGGAAGAAAATTATACTTAAAAAGTTATATAAGTGAAAAAAAATTATTGTTGATTTAGGAAACATTCTCAGTGATTTAGGAAAAACAAATGTCCTTACTATAGCTCCTAAAAGTCGGGCTTACTAACTTTTTTAAAATTTGGTCCCGTGCGACTTTACCCATGTCTTTTTTTTCTGGCCTCTTAAAGGTTTTGTCATCCCCTTTTAGGGCAAATTTGATTTTAAAATCCTAGTTCTTTTTTCGTTATCTGTCTTACGTAAGGATGGACTAAGTTTCTTTTGGATACAAAGCTTACAATTAACCAACCTTGCAGACTCAATTCAAACTCGTCACCTTCTACTTCTGATTTATATTTAGTATCTATCTCTACTTGCATTTCATCTTTAGGATAATATTCAGACTTTGAAGATGGTAGTATAATGTCATTGCCTCCCAAAGTTTTTTTTAGTTATTTTTTAGAGCTCTTACGGTAAATCTTCATCGGTAAAAATATTGGAGTTGAAAGGTCATATATACCCGTATCTCTGAAATTACTCTCAATATTAGGTGGAGTAGAAGCTACGTGTAAAGCGTAAGCTGAGCATCCTCCAACTTCATATATTGTAATTGTACTTTGTAGATGGGTCACTATCCAATCATCACAGACAGTATTATAAAAACCCTTGAGAGAGCCAAACACACTTCTGTCTAACATCTCGAGTTTAGGCTACGTATATGGTGGTATGGTAAGAAGAATTATTTCGTGTTTTTGGCTTACGTTATGGCTTCTTATAACGTGGTTATCATGATTGTCCATTATTATTAAAGATTTATTGCCGATAGTCTCCTTACATGCTTTTGAAAATGTTCCAAACATTTGATAAATTAGAAGCCGTAATCCGTCCACTTTCATAAACTACGAAGGTGGTTACTGGTGGGTTATAATTAATCATGCGATGGTGCCAAAGTTTTCGAGGAAAAATCACAAAAGGCGGTATATGGTTTCCAATTGCGTTGATTGCCCAATAGTTACTGTTACTTTACGTTCCCCTAACGTAATTTTACCAACCTGTTTTTCACCTTTACATACTACAATTGCTCCAAATTGCTTCTGGTCCAAATGCATTGTCTGTAAATTTCCGAAAAATTTTGATACATTGTTTGTGTTAAAGCTTGTTGCTCTAGAAAGGCTTATTGCTTCTGGAAAGCATAGTGATAGGGTCTTCATCCTCTTCAGAAATTCGTATAACCAGTCCTTACTGGCTTGCTTATGTTTATTAGACGAAGCAGTTATTGTTTTATTATTTCTTACGGCAAACTCGCACACCAGTTCTTTTGATTGTTTGATTGTAAGGCCATAGTGTAATTTGCTGATAACATTTTGACACAATTTGCCGTTCCCTTAAGAGACAAATGTTAATAATAAAGTCTAAAACAGCTTGTTGTAACCTCTTGCTGTTACCTGGTGTTCTTTCCTTGGCTCCTTTTCTCACTTTTGTATTGACATCATCATCAATCAGCCAATCGCGTCCACTGCTGGACATAGGCCTCCCTCAGTTCTTTCCAGTGTTCTCTACACTGGGCCGCTTGTAGCCAGTTTCCCGCTACACGTTTAATGTCATCGGTCCATCTAGTCGGTGGTCGTCCTCGGCTTCTTGGGAGAAGGCATATCTATAAAACAAAAAACATTTATCTATAAGAAGTTTCTGGGAGATTTATTCCCGGGATTATATCTCGCCTTAAAGGCGAGGCGACTTACTTTTTTTCAATGGTTGGTCTTTGTATCCTTCTAAGGTCGTGGAAAAGTTTCTGCAAGTATTCTTCCCACACTTTCTTTTTTTTTATTTTGAACATTGACGTTATCATATCAAATCTTATACTCCTCTATTTATTGACATTGTTCTATTTTTTGTTTCTTTTTGGCCTTCTCTTATTTTTCTTCTGACGAAGGTATGTATTCTCTTATATTCTTGGAGATTTTCTTTGTTTTTTTTCTCTGATCCATAAGTCCAAGTATTTCATCGGTCATCCAAGATTTCGCTGTATCTTTCTTCAGGTGTTGTTCTTTTATTTCTATCACTGTTTCTTGTATGATGGTCAGACTTTCCTCTATAGTTTCACTTACCTTCAGTCGAACATTGGGATCTTTCAGTTTTCTAACATCATACTTCATCATTGACTTATCTGTAACCTTCTTCATTCTGACTTTGAAATTACCTACAACTGGTACATGATCAGAATTTATGTCTGCCCCGAATATGTTTTGACAGATGTACAACTGTTCCTATACCTTTTATTTACTAACATGTAATCAATCTGATTTCTTACAATCCTTCTCACAGAATTCTGTGGAGATTTCCAGGTGTACCGTTTCCTTGGGTGTAGCTTAAGCCAAATGTTTATTATTACTAATTGATTTGCTTCCGCAAAAATCTCCAACGTTTCTTCCTGATCGTTCCGGTTTCCTAGACCAAATAGTCCAACTGCAGATGATGTTTTGCTGGCCCTAACTTTGGCGTAGAAGTCACCCATGACAATTATTAGGTTTAGCTTTTTTAACCTTTTCACGACTTGATTAATTCTATGGTATAGTTCTTCTATCTCTTCTTCTGTTCCTTCTGTTATAGATGCATACACTTGAATTATATTGATGTCAATTGGTCTTGCTTTTAGTTGTATGAGCATCACTCTTGCTAAGATTGGGATGAAGTTGTCAACAGATTTTGCCACTACTTTTGTCAATATAATGTAGTCACCCAATTCATGTTTGCCGTTATCTGTTCCAGAATAGTAAACGCGGTATTTCTCGATATTTGCGGTTCCTGAACCTGGCCAACGCATTTCGCTTATTCCTAAAATATTGAATTTCATGTCTGCCATGTCTTGTATTGCTTTATGTATTTTACCTTTCTGTGCCATAATTTTCACATTCCATGTGCCAATTCTGATGTCTTCTTTGCATTTTAATCCTTTTTTATACTTGTAACTGCTCCTCCCGGAGATCCGATTGAGGAGCTTACTCCGAAATTGAATTTCGCTACATGCAATAGCCATTGATTCTACTAGGCCAAGCATTGATTCTACTAGGACTTATGCGATCCGGATCTTTAATGAGATGTCTTGTTCCAATCTTTCCTCATCTCTATGCCGTTGACAGCTTCCACGGTTCTTCCGCCTTTGGGCTAATTTCTTAACTTTAGGACAAAGGGATGCCCTACCATTTACTAGCTCCTCCACCTAAAGCTGTTGGCCAGTAAACGGGGGATTGCTTATACCGGCAATCGCTCGGTGGAATTTTCTCCATATCTGGCCACCCTCATTTAACTTAGCCTGCAGACCAACGCAGTTGCCCAGGTTGTAGCACGTGGAGCCATAAGTAAGAGTTAGTTGTCTTATGAGGACCAGTTAGCAAGAACCATCTTTCGTCTATGACGCTGGATGTTGTCGTTCAGATAAAAGCTGCTACCTCTATAATACAACTCTACATTCCATAATGTCAGTAAAGGAGTTTCCTTTACTGCATTATTCTTTAATATTGTTCTGAAGCTATTTTCTTGTGGCATTGTAAATTAATTACTATTAAACTGGGAATAAGCCACAATTAAAGATAAAAATACGTTTATTGACGTTTCAATTTCCACTTCGGAAATCGTTCTCAAAATACGAATTTTGAGAAAAAAATCAAAAAAAATTTTAAGAACGATTTCCGAAGTGGAAATTGAAAACGTCAATAAACGTATTTTTATCTTTAATTGTGGCTTATTCCCAGTTTAATAGTAATTAATTATTCTTTAAATTTCATACTTTTTTCTAGTTTCTTTTGCACAGTATGGAGGTGATATGTAAGTAGTGTGTTCTCCATTTGTCTTCATGGAAAAGAAAGCACTACATAAGATTGATGAACATCAACAATAAAGAAAAATCAATCAAATTCCCTTGGAATTTTGAAGAAAACAACAACTTACTACCTTTTCTGGATGTGTTAATCACAAAGGAGAATACAGGAAGTCTACAGAAAATTAACCCACAGCAATAGATATTTAAATTATCATTAAAATCACAACATTAATACAATGAATATAACAAAAGGGGGAAATAAATTATCAAATCTATATATGATACAGCCAAAAGCATTTGCTCTAATGAAAATGCATTTTCGGAAGAAAAAACCTGCAGCAAAGGTTTTAACAAAAATGATTTTCTATTGTTGTTTATCTGTAACTGTTTTTGACAATAGTTCTAAATAATGATGTAGTCAATTGTCCGTACCATTGTATTAGATTTTCAGCCATGATGACCATGATGTTCATCTAACAGGACCACGTTTACCTTGGATATTTCCTAAATAATCAGGTGAAAAAGTTTATATTTTTGATCGTGTCTCATAATGTAACCGAAATATTCCATGCATCTATTTATTATCTTAAACAATTGTGTTGTTTGGTTCTGCCGTATAAGGTCCTCCTTATTTTTTACTCTATCGACCCAGCTTATTCTTAATTGTCGTCTGTATGCCCACACCTTAAAATTGTCGTTAATAAATAAAAAATATCAGTAGATTGAAGGAAGAAAACAATATAACAGTATAACAATATAAGAAGAGATTTGAAGATTACTACAGTACCATTTAGCCTCAACAAAGAAAGAGCATACAGAATGGGAAACAAAGAAATCAAAATACTCTGTTAGGCAGACGATGCAATGTTGATAGCCAACATTGGTTCACAGATAAACTGGTCCACCTCAGAAAACTAAAACAATAGTAGTCAGCAAAGAACCAACCAGATGTAAAATAGAAATTGATGGCATCAGTATTGAACACGTAATGGAAATAAAATACCTGGAAATTACACTGTCTAGCTACGAAGACCTGGACAAAGAAGTGAGAGATCAAGTACAAAAAGCAAATAGACTGGCAGGATCTCTTAATAATACTATATGGCCAAACAGACACATTAACACCAAGATGAAGCCAATTTATAAAGCCAGTGTAAGTCCAATAAAGACATATGCCTCAGAAACGATATCCGACACTATCACAACGCAAAGGTTACTGGAAACTGCAGAGATAAGAGCACTGAGAAGAATTACAGGAAATACGCTAAGAGTTCAAAATAGAAGTAAAGACATTAGAGGAAAATATAACGTATAGTGTATAAATGAATGGACACAAAATAGCAAAAAAAGAATGGAATAACCACATAAGCAGAATGATAGAGACCGTGTCGTCAAAATAGCAAGAGATAAGTCACCAATCGACAGAAGAATTATCGGACGACCGCGCAAAAGATGGAGTGACAACCTTCCATAAAAGTATTAATCCGCCAGCGAATAATCAGAATTGCTTATAAAGAGGAAGAAGAAGAAAAAGAACAATACTATATGTAAAGGGACTTATATCAGAAAAATTAAAATGGATAGGAAATAAATACAACATCCTAACAACATTTAAAACAACCAATATATGTAGTTCTATTATGTCCAAAAAAATCAAACAATACACAGAAAGATCAAAGAACTGCATATATAAAATACTTTATGAATGGAACAATTTTTATGTGGGAGAAATTTCAAGACAACTAAGTGTTACGAGCGAAACAAGTGGATAAACGAGCATTAATTATACACCAAAAACAGTTACTTCGACAGATCCCAGATATGCAAATATGCCTGAGACAATGAGCAAATAATAGAATGGAAAGATGCATTAATAGCATAAAGCTGCTTGATGAAAGCTTAGAAGCTTAAAACAGTGCTGTCTGTCTATAAAGTGACAAAATTTTTGTCATTGCTTGATTTTGAAAATAGGTCTCAATCATGTGTATGAAAAATGAAATAATAGATGGATGTATTTACTAGTCATTGCTTGTTAATGTAATTATCCACATAAACATATACGCAGTCTATATTGAGATATTGATACCTAATATTAGGCTTACACTTAAACAAAAGTACTTTGAAAAACCACTGCCAGGGAATAGAAATCCCCATAGAAAATGACGTACTGTTCTCCCTGAATTTTGATGATGACCAAGTAGTCCTAGTTCAAGATTCTTATGATCTAGAATTTATGATAAAGCGTCTATACAGATAATATGTAAAATGGGGATTTCAAGTCAGCATGAAGAAAACAGAATATTTTGTTATCAATTCACATGATTCGGATGGAAGAATTTAAATATGTAGGTGCACTCATTGCTAAAACGGTTTTGGAGAAACTGAAATTAAACACCGAATTATTCAGGGACTACCTAAAATTGTAGGATGTCTGAACTACTTATGGTGGGGATCGCAACAAGTGCTAGAACATCAAGGCAGAGAGAAGAGAAGAACTCTATAAGGAATAACATGAATGCTACAGAAACGGTCATTGACAGAATAGAAAGAAGGGGTTCAAAATAGTTTGGACATATTGAGAATGCCTGACGAACGTTGGCTCCAAAAACATTGGAAAGAATTAGAAGTGCGATGGAATCGAGCGGTTTAGAGGAGGAGCATGCCTTGAATTGGGAGGTGTGGCGGAGAAGAACGGGAATGCGGCAATAACCGTCTCCAAAATGTATTCTATTTACAAGTTGGATTAATGTCAAACGTCAGTAAACTTATTTTAACCTTCAATTGTGGCTGATTCCATTAAAATAGTAATTACTTTAAAATGCCACAAGAAACTAGCTTAAGAATAATAATGTTACGAACATGCATTAGACGTGTCCCGTATAACGGAAAAGCCCATGGAAAGTCTTCTTGGTCTATATACCTTAGACAATTTAAAGCTATTGCGACAGCCAATCATTAGACAGAACAAGCAGAACAAGAAAAGGCTGATGTTAGACAGAACAAGAAAAAATGTTACAAGAATCACTCAATTAGACAAACGTTACGGAGATGCCCATCTACAAGTCTACAAAACACAACTAAGAAGTAGAATTCAACGAGTAAGTGAAAATTTGCAAGAGGTTAAAGCAGATGTTGCTCGTATAGTGCGGTTTGCTTATATGGAGGTACCAGGTAACATTTGGGAAGAAATTGCTGTGGATACTTTCGTCAATGGGTTAAAAGAAAGTGAATTACAGAAAGCTTTACGACTAGCAAGATCGAAAGTTCTAGATGAAGAGCTCGCTATTGCCTTGGAACATGAAACAGCTAGTCAAACTTTACGAAGCCATCGAACAAGAACCATTGAAGAAGGCGACGAACCAAACGATAAACGTATGGAGGAAATCGTATGGAAAGTAGTTCGTAAAACGATGCCGAAGAGACGCAAAATCAGATATTGGAATGGTGGCGACGTAGGTCACATTCGTCGTAAATTGCAAGAAAATAATACAACTCGTTTTATTTAATCTCGCTACAATAGATAAGAGCAGGAAGTGTTCCAAAAATGTCGTCACCCTTACAGCGGCCACCCCACTTTCGAAGTACGCGCGACTACAAGTACACAAGTAAGAGAGGGTGGTTTTAGTTGGTAGGCAGGATAATAGATACTTGAATCTTTGGCACTGCTATCTTTAGCTTAAATTAAACTAAAACCCAAATTTTAGGGACTAAACATGGAGTTAGCATAAAAAAATTTCAAAAACCCCCCTCAGATAAATTCTGGGTGCGCCGCTGTACGCAGTTATTAATTAAATAAAAACTTACAGTCGTGGGAGAAAATAGAGAAGAAAAGTTCTTAAAAGGTGTTCAACCCATCATCTAATATTAAACCTGCGGAATTAGTATCTACGATTTGCTTGTTTACAAGTTCAATCTGATAAGTACCTAAACCTTCAAGCTGTAGATAGTACTGTGTAAATTAATTTCGGTTCAGACAGAAAATTCGATTAATTTCAGATATAGCTTATAGCAATATATTTTCAATATCCTGTTTAATATATGTTTTTGTTTTAGATAATATTAAAATTAATTTGTGTATATTAAAATAAAATCTCTTTACGTGCTGCCATCTATACTTTAGTCGTAAAGTTTTGCTGGCTAGGCGTTCCCTATATATTTATAGAATCCTTGAATACGTAATGTTTGAATTCTCTGTGAGAGATGTCAGCACACAATTCATTATTTCCTTAAGGTATTTTTTACATTTTTAATTATTTATATTGATAGACAAAGATCACTTACAATGTTTATTTAAAGATAGAGAGAGGCAAAATTATTATTGTTGTCAGAAGAAATAGAATAATGTTTGAGTATTTGAAAAATAAACATTGCTTTTCGCTTAAATTAAATGTTCAAATTGCCACCCACCTTCCTCTTGACCATCATTGAAACGATAACGACAATCTTCTTGAATATTGTGGATCATTTCTGCAGTTATATTCTATTCCAGTCTTTTTGAAATCTAGAAAATTTTGTGATCTGTCGGAGATCAAAATCGTCGTATTGGTCCTCATTGATTTCTTAAAATTTATTGAATTAAATGGAAAGTAAATTATTTCCTAATTTGTCTATATTAAATACTTGAAGAATTTTATTAAAAATATTTGTAAAATGATGTTCTTGCTATAGGAGAAAGACAAAAGTAAATTCCATATTAGCCATAAATAATTAATAAAAAGTAGCAAAAAGATTAGTTTAACAATTGAATTAGCTTGGGTTAAAAAGACGTTTTTCATTTCTTAAGTACTGTTTATTGATGGAAAAAAAATAATGCCACATTAAGGAAACATCAAAGAATCGAAGCATTTTACTTGGATATGCAGATAGAACCAGAATACTACAAGAAGTATGTAATTTATTTCATAGAACATATCCTAATACGCCTAACAATGCATTGTTAGTAAAATTAAGAAAAAATTTGAGAAACTGGACTCGTGAAACATGTTGCTGGTCGTATATCTACCAATAAATGGTAATATTATAAACCTTGATTAAGTGTGGCAGAGAATCCTCAAATTAATTTAATGCAAATTGCAGCTGATACAAACATTTCTAAAAGGTCTGTTTTATGTGTACTAAAAAAAAAGAAATATCATCCGTATAAAATTTATACTGTCCAGGACATCAATGTAATCATAGGTAAGCAAGGTAAGATTTATGTAATCAAAATTCACGCTACATTCGCTAAATTCTTTTTTTTTTTGATGAAGTAACTCCCCGCATGATCTCCAGATCTTACACCACTTATTTTTTTTCTGGGAAAGTTTTCTGTATAGCTGTAAATAGGTCAAAAATGTGCTATTTGTATGAGATATAAAAGAACTCTTATTACTTTTTGATTCAGTACAAAATATACTATAAGAATCAGTCTATCAGTCAGTAAAAATTTTGGAATAAAACATTAAATTTTTTTGTTGCTCAGGGTTATTGGAAATCCTGGTATTTAAGATACACTTTTTTACTAAAAACGTTTTTAACAAGAACCGTGTCCCCAATTTATTGGAGTAGAAATATTTAAATAAAATTTTTTTTATAGTGTTTTCCATCTTTTATTGATAAGTATTACTTTAATTTTTATAATAATTTAGAGATATAAAAAAAATATCAAAATTTGTTTTAACTTCAAACTGTCTTGTTTTTGCCCTAAACTAGAAAATTATTTTTTGTAAAATTAAGTGTAGTAGCAAAGAATATAGACGCATAATTCTTTGGTAATAGACTCGGAATTCGGCTAGATTATGTAAATTATTTTCAACAATCTTTTATCAATGTTGCTTTAATTAAAATAAAAAAGTTATAATTCTAAATAGAAAAGTATGTATTGTACAATGTACATTTTTCCACTTATATCAAAATTGAAAAATCTGGAAAGTCATATAGGTATCAAATATAAAAATATATTAAACTAAGTACAAATAATAAAGTAAATAATTTCTAATTACTTGCAACTATATTCTGAATTACTGTCGCACATTATATAACTGTCATCACTGGTATAGTCTTATAGTATATTTAGCGTATTGGTTTGCCACCCCATTACGTATTTCAATTCAAACATTTTTCCAACTTGTCGTTGTAATGTTTTTTACTTCTTCTGAAATTAACTGGAGAGTAGACGATAAAAATTTAGGAGCCAAATTGTTTCTTAGATTTATTAGATAGATAGATTTCCTTTTAATTGCGCAAATAATAATTCTATTTGTTCATCGTGGTAGTCCAATCACGCATCTTTAATTTTGTTGGCGGATATCAATAGTGCGTCGTTGATCCATCCGTTTTCTCCACCGCTATGTAAAATAATACTTCATTTACCTTTATCACAGTATTACTTTAGAAAATAAAAATAAATCACAGAAAGAAAAGCTAGTTCGTGCACTCAATATCACTTCACTTCACTACTTATCCATCCTCATCCCGAATAACATTTTATCCCACGCTCACAAGGTACAGTTCACGACCAATCACCAATCCTTAAGAACCATCGGCAAATTTAAATTTGCCGTACTTGGTAATTAACTTTATATGGAAAGAAATGTATGTTTGGTTGCTCATCAAGTAATATTCCGTTGATTTTTACATGTAAATATTGTAAATCGTCAATCTTGAGATCGGCTTGCCGAAACCCTGAAACGTGACTATTTAAGAATTCACAGACGGATGCATGTCTCCGATTTCGGATTATTAATTTGAAAAGTGTCTTACACAGGGATCACTTAACGCTCAGATTGGACGAATTCTTTTAAAAACCATGAATAAAATTTAGTCTGGTCGAATTGGTCTTATTCTTTTAAAAACCATGAATAAAATTTAGTTATTTCACAGATATTTTTTTATTTCACAGAAACAAATGACATCAACTGATTATCTGCCACAATTAATTATTGAAATACTGATTAAATTAAATATTTAAAAAAAATCTATAATATCTATAAAGGTGTGGGTCGGCACTGCCGACCCTGCCGGCCCTGACCGGCCGCCACTGTGACAAACTATCGATTTTTCAAAACTACTCGAACTAGCCGAATGATAAAATCAAAGATGTATGGATACTTATAGGTGAACTTACTTAAAACAAAAGGTTTTAAAATTAACTTCGTTTCTAATGTTTTAAATTAAACACAGGTAATAACCAACGTAACTCACTAACATTGACGCAAAATACTCCAATAATACTTTTTTTTAAGAGAAAAAACAATGTGGGTAAAAATCTGTTTAAATGAAACTATTTAAAAATATTCAAGCATTGACTCAAATACCACCTATTACAAAAAATAAGTTCATTGGCATAGGTATATTTATCTAAATGTCTGGCAGATGCTTCAATCCTTATTGGTAGAAAGACAACAAATGCCAGTCGCTGATTGTAATCGAATTAATTCTGCCTCTATATCATTTAAAAATATTGTTGTATTTTTTTAGTTTGTTACGTGTATCTGATAATATGACGTATTTCGTAAAAACAATCTATTTTTAAAAACAGGTATACAGAACGTCACATGATTTTTTATATGGCGACGTATAAATTATTATTGCCAAAGTGATGTTTATCTTTTCTATTTTAAAAATGAACTTTTATGTGTTTTGCAAATATTTGAAATTCTCGTTGATGTGTATATTGTTATATTATAAAAACAATCCTCATACATATTTTATTGTATTGTCCTTAATCTAGATATCCGTGACCTGTATAGAAAAATTATGGACGGAATACGCAGATAAAAAAAGCTAAAATTCAATAGAAGGGTAAAATAAAATACCAGCTTATACACTTAAAGATATGGGATAGCTGGGGATTGAAGTACAGTAGACTCGCGATTATCCGAGGTAATTGGGACCGTGACTACCTCGGATACCGAAAAAACTCGGTTAACACTGAGATTGGCTTTGATAGAAAAATGTGTCCCTACATAAATAATGATTAATGTGTTTATTTTAATAACTAAAAACTGATATAAAAGTAATATAAAGGATAAAACAATTTGCTTTTTAAATATTACTGTCTAAAAAAGTATTTGATTTATTTTTGTTTTAACTTCATTCCTCTTTTTGAGGCGGCGATTTTGCGCCAACGTTGAAAATGGAGGACTTCTAATGATGTCAATTCTTCTTGTTGCTCGATGTATGCGAGAGCTGCTTCAAGGGACTTCAATCCATCGGAATGAGAAATCTTTTGAGTTATCTCATGTATATCTTCTTCATGAGTGACGTTTAGAACTAGATTGGCAATTGCATCATCTGTCAGTTCCATTTATTCATCTAGATTCATCCAATCGATGATATCTTGGTTTCCGATTGGTTGTTCTACTGGTAATTGATTGGCTAGGTTGGCTATATAATCAACTTCACAGTCATCAGTTTTATTTTGAACGTCTTGTGTTTTGTTGTTTAAATAATTTTTTCCACGACTTCTGAATAGTGGACACTTTTAGTGATCGTCTTAAGCAGATGCAATCCAATAGCAAACATCTTTAACCGTGATCTTCTTTAATGTCTTAATTACAGTCAGCCCTTTATCCAGCTTAGTTAGCAGTACTTGAAGAAGCTTTCGCCGATAACGCCTGGTCTAGGGTGGATGAGAGACGTCACATTGAAGGAAGGACACAGCTGTATGTCAACTAATTAATTTACTCGCATCTGGACGGATTGTGCGTTGTCCAAAAATAACAAAGCCTTCCGGGGCAGATTTTTGTTTACTAGGTAGGCATCAATCACTGGCAAAGTCATTAAAAAACCAGTCCTTAAAAGTGTTACAGTCCATCCATGCATTGCGTTGGTTGCTATAGATTGTAGGTAAGCAATTTATTTGGACATTTTTGAATGCTCTTGGATTTCTGGATTTTTCGATTAAAAGAGGTTTTAATTTTAATGAACCAGAAGAATTGTTGCAAAACATGATTGTGACTCTCTCGTTGCCTTTTTTGTAACCTGGTGCAGTTCCTTCATTTTTAGCAGCTAGTATTTTCGTTGGAAGCATTTTAAATTTAAGGCCTGTCTCATCACAGTTAAATATTTGGTCTGAAGTTAGTCCATCTTTAAGGATAATGTCTTGTAATTTTAAATAAAATGTTCCAATTTCAGTTGAGTCAGCAGAAAATTTTTCGCCGCAAATATTCAATTGTCGGATGTCATATTTCTTTTTCCATAAATCAATCCATTCTTCACTAGCATAAAATTTTTCTCCTCAATCCATAAACTTCGTTTGGAATTAGCTGGAAATAGCTTTTGCTTGGAGTATTGGACCACTTATCGGACTGCACAATCTTCTCATTTGTGCAAACCACAAGAACAATGCCTCAGAAGTTTGTTCGTAGTCCCCTTTCTTATAGTTTTCCGGGCCAATCCACTACCACCACTCACACTTCGGTTGACCCACTGTTCGATTTCATTCCGCTTACGCTTCCAATCTCCAACAGTTACTTCTCCGACACCTAAATCTGAAGCAACCTTCTTTATTGATTCAGCCTTTTCCAACCTCTTAATTGCATTCACTTTTGTTTCCAAAGATACAGCTACTTTCTTCCGCTTTCCACTCATATTGCACAGAAAAATGCTCTCTTACACTCACAAAAATCAACTTATAAAAAATTAATTATGAAACTGAAACTAATAAACTCGAATAAATACACAAAACAGTACATAAAAGGAAAAATTTTACCATACAGTAACTTAATTTAACGATCTGAATGGCAGCAAATAATTTGTTTGACAACAAACAAATCGGTGGTTTAATTCACACTGATTAACATAGAAAGTAATAGAAAGTTGTAGACAAAAGACGACACAGAAATTTCTGGAAATAAGACGGTGACCAATTTCTGAGAATACCAACTCGACATCATGCTTGAGCTAATGCCTACCTTACACACAATTCTCTTCTTATCGATAATCCACAATTTTCAATGGATTGCCCATATAACAGCTGCCGATATAACTTGTGACCATCGACCCTTTTTTTATTACTTGATATTGTGATTCAACAAGTACGGCTATAAAAGTAAAACCCAGGCAAAATTTTGCCTCGGATAACCGAGGGGCTCGGATAATCAAAACTCGGATAATCGAGAGTCTACTGTAATACTTAGAATCTGCATTAAAATCTGAAAAACCAGACGACGGCCAAATAATTGTGGTAAGCTTACTTTGATTCCCATAAGTACGAAAGAGTCACCCACAAATGGCAACAATTACCATTCAATAGCATAATATTCCATGCGAGCAAAGTGCTTCTCACTATCATTGATAATGGATCAAAATCAATACTCTTATCACAGATTCCACAAGAAAAATGAGTATTCTTCCCAGATACGAGCACAAGAGAACTCATTCTGAAAATTCTCAAATTATAGAAACATCCTGAGAATTTAATACAAAAATATCTAATCTATTTATTATAATAACTCTACGTAAATAGTACCGCCAATGTAAGAATTAATAACGTGCATTTGAAAAACTTTAAATTAAAATCTGGAGTTCAGCAGGGTTATATAATATTCTCTATTCTATTCATTATATACAGTGAACGCATTATGCGACAAGTTGCAAGATACAATATGCTGACCATAGAATTATATCATCGTCTTTAGGAGAAGAACTAGAAAAAATTATATCAATAAGTTGGGCACTTCTTCCTATGCCGTCACCATTAACGGAGGTTGGTGACCACATTTCTAAAAGTTGCTCTGTCTTTTGCAACGTGGAATAATTCATCTACAGTCATGTTTGTCCAGTATCGAATATTTCCCAGCCATGACTTCCTCTTTCTACCCTTGTTGGGCAAGTTGGGCACGATAAGTAGGAAATATGTTCTGAAAATAAATATACAAAAACGAAGGTCATGCTAGTCGATAGACACAGAAACAACCAAACGGGTTAGAAACATGACAGGATACGAAGTGATTAGACAATTTAATTACTTAGGCTCCTTCATCTCTGACAGTGGAGGGTACGAAGATAAGATCGGCCGACGCGTCACAATGGCAAATCAGTAATAACCAAACTCACACTGATACTAAAAAAAAAAAATTACGCTTTGTTCGAGCATTAATATTTCATACCGCCACTAACGCTTCAGAAGTATGAAGAGTTAAGAAGAACTTAACATAAAAACTAGATTTACCACAACTATAAACCAAACTACTAAGATATTTTGGATATATAACTAGAAGAACAGAAGGCATGGAACGAATGATAGTTGAAGACCATGGTAGCGAGTAAAAGATCTAGAGAAAGATCTCCAGTACGATGGCCGGACCAAATAAAGGACATGACTAGTTACTCATTCTCCGAAGCAAAACAACACGTACAGGAGAGATCATGGGACAGCAATAGTCAAACAAATTACATAATATTACTACATATTTTCAAAGAAGATATGATAGAAAAGAAAGACGCAGACTCGGTTTTGTAATCTTCTTATAATTTGTTTTAATACTAGTTTGAATAAATTCGTTTTTACTGGATTTCGGTTATTTTAAACCTTTATCACTGTGAACTGCATTAAAAAGATTTCTTTCTGGATATCCTATTTCTCGTGTCATTCTCAATAGCCTTGTAAACTTTTCTGGCATTTCTAATGTTCTCATGACCTTATATAGCATTCTTTGTTTATACAGTCGTATGCCTGTTTAACGTTCGTAACGAGTTTGGAACTAGAGAGTTATTGTTGGGGATAAGGGTACTCGGTCAAATATCATCGTGATATATCTGTCGATTGGTACTGTTGTTTTATTGACTTTTAAAAGGCATTTAATAGTGTTAAGCACTCTATATTGATCGAAGTTCTAAGCGACATTCGCTCGGATGGCAAAGACGTTCGCATAATTGCAAATTTGGATTGGAATCAATTAACAACAGTTTTAGTAGGCGGTTTGGAATCACAGGCTCTTAATATTAAAAAAGGAGTACGGCGGAGATGCCTCTTGTCGCCCCTGCTATTTGACGATTAATCTGAAGTAATTTTCAAAAATGCACTTTCTGAAAAGCAAAAAAGAAACATTGTGGACGGTCAAGTCATCAATAATTTGCGATATGCGGACGACACAGTACTTCTAGCTTCTACTCGAGAAACTGCAAATATTACTTGGCAGGGTCGTTGAGAGATGTAAGGAAGCAGATCTGGAATTGAAGATACGGAAAACCAAAATAATACCTATATAATGAAATTAGTACCAAATTGAGCAGGTTTATCAAATTATTTACCTTGGATATTAGTTAAATTGTAGAGCCGCCTTCAGAAGAGTATCCAACGTATTATGTAGCAGAGACCTAAAATTAGCATTGCAGATCCGCCTACTTCGCTTCTACGTATTCTCGGTCTTATTTTATAGTCTCGAGTCTTGGACTGTGAATAAGCTACAAAAGAATTTTAGAAGTTTCTTGGGAGGTCCGAAATATTAGGTTGCTTTAAAATATTCATCATCATCATCATCTTGGTGCAACAGCCCTTAGAGGGCCTCGACCTTCTCAAGCTTTCTACGCCATTCTGTTCTGCCCCTTGCTTGCATTTTCCAGTTGCCGACTCCAATCTTCTCCGCATCTTGTGTTACCCCATCCATCCACCTCGGCTTTGGTCTATCCCGTCTTCTTATTCCCACGGGTTGCGCTGTTAGAATCTTTTTTATCATGTTCGATTCAGGGGCCCGGGCTATATGTCCTGCCCACTGCAGGCGGGTTCGCTTAATTACAGTGGTAATATCTTTACCACCAAACGGAAGCTTGTAGATCTTCTGCAGTTTAAAGTTATATCTACACTCCATATTCCGTTCTTACAGACCGCTCCGAAGCACCTTTCTTTCAATAATGGATAGAGCGGATTCATCTGTTTCCGTTAGCGTCCATGTCTCTGATCCATATGTGAGAACGAGGACTATCAGTGTTCTATACAGCCTTATACGAGTTTCTGAGACAGACGTTTATTAGCTAAGTACTTTGATAGACCATGATAACACCTGTTTGCAATTATTATTCGCCTTTTTATTTCCTCAATGTGTTATTATTGGGGGTTAACCGATGTCCCTAGATATATGAACTCTTTGACTGCTTCGAAGTTTTGGTCATTGATGACTAAATTTGTGTCAACATTTCCAGCTCTTGTGTTGTGTTAGTCGCCATGAATTTGGTTTTATTTTGATTTATATGTAACCCCATTCGTTCTGCTGCTGCTACTAGCTCGGTTAGGATTTCCACAGTTCTCGCCCTAGTTCTTGTTGTAATGTTGTAATGTCCACGTCATCTGCATATGCTAGAATTTTAACTGATCTATTAAATATTGTTCCCTGCTATCTAAATTAGCGTCTCGTACAACTTTTTCTAAGTTGTCACTTTTATCAAACATATAAGTTTTTTTGGAATTCCTAACTCATTCATAGCATTGTAAAGACGGTCTTAAGACACTGTCATATGCCGCTTTAAAATCGACGAAAATATGATACATATCTATATTAAACTCTTGTATCATAAGTTATTTAGTGTTTATAGTTTCATAAAGTTTAGTTTTCATAAATTAGCTATCGAATGCAAGTTATCGGCGTCCAAAATACGTTGTAATTGTTTAAATAGACTCGTTAAAACGTTCTTTCGAATTTTTTATTTGTCCCAGTTTTCTGGGTGGTCTTCAAATAAGTACATAAAGTGAAACTAGTTCCATAAGGAAAAAACCTTGTTCCCCAAGGGAAAAAACCAGCGACCTATGACTGATGCGTGAAACAAAGCCATCAGGCAAAGTGTGTAAGACAAAGACACCTGCATCTTCGCCTCACCTACGTTACCAGAGGATAATGTCGAAACGTTATCTGACGAATTACAGACTCATAGATTTGAGGAAAACAACAGTGATTTTTAAAGGGGATTCAACACGTTCTGAGCGCTTTAATCAGGATGTATAAGGATTCTTCCGAGTTGCTTACCTCCAGACTAAAGGAAAATAATCTTCTTCACCCAGACACCAAAATTACATACTACCGTAATAGAGAAAAATATGTTTTGCCTTTTTTTCTCAGCAAGAAGATATTGTTTTTTGTTACAATATTTAAGAACTGTTAAAAAAGTGGGTGCATCGGAGTATACACCAGATCACTGGCGTCTTTTTATCGACAGTTCCAAACGAAGTTTAAAGTATGTTCTTCTACATAATGGCAACATATGGAAGTATATCAATTGGGCATTCTACAAAAATGAAAGAAGAATATAAAACAATATCGCTGGTGCTAAAAAACATCAAGTATAATCAACATCACTGAGCGATTTGTGTTGATATTTAGGATGTAACCCTTCTCCTGGGACAACAAGGTGGCTACACAAAATATCCTTGTTTCTTTGTGTCTTTGTGGGGCTGTGATGAAAACATATTTTGTAAATTATACCTAGACCAGAATCGTCGTTGTTTTGAATACTTGTCCAGCAAAGTTCCTGCAGAGTAAAGAGTTATTGAAAGCCGGAATATTTGATGGGCCTCAGATATGACAACATATAAAAGATTTGCATTTTACAAAATCGATGACTGAAATTGAATGTAATGCTCTTTGTGAAAAGTTGTGGAAAATTTTCTTGGAAACAAAAATCAGAAAATTATCGCAACATACTGGAAGAAATTCTCAATAATTTTAACAAACACGGTTGTCATATGAGTATTAAAATTCATTACTTCCACAGCTACTTAGACCCTTTCCCAGAAAATCTTGGTAACCTTAGTGAGTAACGGGGAACGCTTCTACCAAGATATCAAAACAATGGATTAGGGGTAGGAGAGATGGGATACTCACATGATGGCGAATTACTGCTGGAGTCTTCAAAAGGATCGTCCTTTTAAAGACGTTTGTATTTTCTAAAACCGATCTGATGGGGCAAATCTGGTGGCATTTTTGGATTCAGTGGATCCGAATTTCCTAGAAAAAATTTAAAGAATTCCAGCAGAAGACTGGGTGTTTACCAATGTTATTAAAAATTTTTTGTTAGATTTTTATGCTTTATATTGACTTTTATGTTAAAAACTTACATTAAATCAGTACACGTCTTAACTTTTCTTTCATTATTTCATTCTAAAGAAATCACAGTACACTAAAATTAAGCTAAATTTATTGCTGACTAATTAGGTATTATAACGGTAAGTCACTTTTTAAAATTCAATCAAAATTTATGTATATACGGGAAAAAATCTTTGTGTTTCTCAGACATTTTTGATGTATTTATTATAGAAAATGTGTAATCAAAAATAAATACATTTTTTTAGTATTTTGTTGCTTTAAATTTTAACAAACATTTTTTTCCACAATTTTTATAGACCTACATTTCTACAACTAATAAAATAGTTTTGTTATTACTAATATTACAAATATTACATTATATACTAATAGTACAAAAATATATGCATCATGATTGATCAAATCACCCACATATCTAATGAACTTATGAATGGTAGTAGAGAAGGCTGGAATTTCCTCTGTCCAGAAATAGATTCCCAACTGAAATAGCCACCAAGAATCCGCTCCAGATGCTGAAACAAACAAACTTTATAATAATTCCTCCATTCTTTGAATTAAATATAAAATGTATATTATATATATGTAGGTACAGGCAAATATTTTTAGAATTTATTTTAATAAAGTTTAGAGATCACTCTTCGTTAGAATTAAAAGTGCGGAAGTCACTTTCGTTTTGTTTTGCAGTAGATCAAAATTAGTGCTCAGTTTGTATACCATAATTTAAAATGCCGTTAAAATCATCAAATAATGTTGCAGCTTTATGTTTTTAAAGAAAGTGGTAAAGCAAACCTTTTTTGTTCTGTGATAATATATTAATAAAAAATAGCACAACCGCCCTTTTGGTATCATTTTATTAGCAAAAGAAACTTATAATCAGAACTTAACATTTTACAAATAATAGAAATTAAATAGCAGTTAATCGTTTTCCGAACATAAAGAATTGTCTTCGGTAACGACAACTTTATTTTTTGTTGTTTTTAAAGATTTATTGAAGGAATGGAAGAAGAAAAAAAACAACGAATGGAAATAAATTTAGAGAAAACCGAATACCTAACAACAGAAAACACGGATATGAGAAACCTAGAGATAGACGAGGGAAGACAAGTAAATGGAACAGATAAATTCAAGTATTTAGTAACCATAATATCGACCCAGGGAACAACAGAAGAAGATATAAACAACAGACTAAGACAAACAAGAAACTGTATAAGACAACTAAATTCAGTGCTGTGGGATAAGAACATTACGATAAAGACAAAAAAGAGAATATATAATACCCTGACAAGAAGTATCCTGACATATGGGTCCGAAAACTGGACAATAAACAAGAGAAATAGAGGTGAGAATAAGAGCAGTAGAAAAGGAGTTCCTGAGGAGAAGCTGTAGACTTACAAAAAGAGACAGAATTGAAGACGCGGAGATTAAGCGGAAGAATGAGAGTGCAATTAGACATAATCGACTATATAGAGGAGAAGAGACTATCCTGGTACGGCCACGTCAGAAGAGTGGACAGAGTGGAAAGAGAGGAAGACCCCGAAGGTCATTCAGAGACGAAATCGACGAGGCTATGAAGAAAAGAACCCTGCGAGATGGAGACTGGAATGACAGGGAAAATTGGAGAAAACGGTTGAGTAAAGGAAAGTGAAAACTGTGAAATCCTTAGTAGTAGTAGAAGGAATGGTAAATAGAACGTTTTTTTTTTTCTGAGAAAATGTTGTTTTATAAAACATGCCAGGGTGGTCTCGTTCGACTTTTAAGTGTACAATTTAAGAGGATAACGGATTCTCGTTCTCCGTACCACCAAACGGCCCTGAACTTGGTAGCTTTTGGGATCAAGCAAGGAGAACAGAGGGTGCTAAGAATCTGCGGTCTCTGAACTTAGTAAAACCACTACCTAAATAAAATAACAATGCTTTATATAACGGCATATAAACTAATCCAGACTTGTAGAACTGGAAAAATATAAAATAGAATGTTGTAGGAATCAGCGAAGTAAGGTGTGAAGATAAAGTCTTATTGAAGTTGGCGCCAGGAAACACATTTTACTAGGAATGAAGAAATCATCAATGGGCAAAACAGGTACCATGAATTCCCAATCAACAAAAAATGGAAATGAAGAGTAGTAAAAACAACTAATACCTAGGGAAGAGTAGCTATCTTAACCTTACAACTAAAGTGATACAATATACAAATTATACAAATATACGCCCATAAACTAGTACTCACACTAACGAAAATATAGAGGAACACAGTAACATAATTGAAGCATTAAATAACAATAAAAGTCACTCAAATTTTTAATTGGTTACTTTAACGCCAAAGTGGAAAAGAAAAACGGCAAAGAAAAATACATAGGAAAGTATGGAGTCGGTCAGAGAAATCTTCTTCTTATAGTGCCCTATCCAATTAGTGGATGTTGGCGACAATACTGGCATACTCCTCTCAATCTTGTGTGGCTCTAAAGGGTGCATGGGCATCGAGGTTTGTCCAATCCCTTATGTTTTCAAGCCTTGAGTATTTTTTTCTTCCGTTGCCCCGTTTTCCTTTTATCTTCCCTTTCATAATAATCTTTAATAATTGGTACCTTAAATTTCGAAATATATTTCGAAATTGATTCCAATATAGATTAGATATAATTTTTATATAAGTACGGATTATAGTATTCTTTAAATAACAATTTAATTAGATTCTACGTTTTACTCGTTTAAATGATTTTATTTTAATAGTAACACATAGGATGTTATAGGCATTTATAGGTTGTTTTTATATTATACAAAAATAATTTAAGTCATTTGTTAAAATAAAAGATTTCTCTAACATGTAGCATTAACACTCTTTTAGGCGTAAAGTATTTTGTGCTTTATTAAAAAATCCTATGATAAAGGCGCCTATCATCTTATGGTTCCAATAACTCTCTATTAATTATCATACATTTCCAAACCGAGCATAATTATCTCAATCCTAATTATAGTGTATTTTTATGTATGAGAGAGTAATAAAACAATAAATTATGTATGCAAATCCCTAAACAGTTAATACGGATGACTCAATGAAAAACAGATATTTGTCAACAAGTTTACAGAAGTATATAGGAAAAAATTTTTAAATTGAGTATGACCACCAGGTATAAAGGTTGGAGCAGAATAGAATACAATAGTTGTGAGGGTTACTAATCCCTAAATAAGGTTGCCAGTGTCAGAGTGATGGAGGTTAACAGGTACTAATGAATTTGCAAGAAATGTAAGATGTTTATTTTATTGGTTATATATAACCAATAAAAGTTTAATAAGTACCTACCTATTTGCAAAATAAAGTTTAATTCTTTAGATAAAATAAAACGTTTTATTTTATCTGAAATGAGTACATTCCACGAAGTAAGGGTTTCAACAATTAAACATTTAATTCTTTAATTCCAGGAATCTACGACAGTAATTGACTAGATAATTACCTTCTAAACTTATTCCACAGAAAATGTGATACTGGGTTTTTCCATTTTGTAGGAAGGTCCAAGTGGCGTATTCAAAATTCTTAACAGTTCACTAAAAGTAGGTACTTCAGTTGCAAGGTGCAGTTTATTGTGTATACTAGTGTTATGGAAAATTTGGAAGTGCCGTGTAAACGCCGAAAAATTGGTCCTTTAACAGTTAATGAAAAAACATTAATATTTAATTGTTTTAAATCATTTACAGAAAAACGTTTATGTGAAAGTGTTGATGAGACCGTTGAGTTAGTTAGCAGTACACTTGGTGTTGGGAAATCTACGATTTACAGAGTTATTAACGAAGAGAAATGTGGTAGTTTTCAAATGCCACGTAATGCTCCAGGGAAACCAAACTATCAAATAGAATATCATTTTAAAGAAGGACTTCGACGGAAAGTGCATGAATTCTTCTTTAGGCAAGAATTTCCAACATTGGATAAAGTTCTTGTCTCAGTTCGAAATGATAAGGATTACCCAGAAATGAGTCGAAGTACGTTATGGAAACTTTTAAAAGAAATAGGCTTCCGCTGGAAAAAGAATCCCAGAAAGTCTATTTTATTAGAAAGAAGCGATATTGTCATATGGAGAAGACATTTTCTAAGAGCCATAAAGGAAATGAGAAACCAAAAAAGAAAAATATTTTACCTTGATGAAACATGGATCAACGAGGGTCATACACCAAACAAATTTTGGCAGGATGAAACTGTTACAAGTCAAAGGCACGCTTTTGTAAATAACTTATCTACTGGTTTAAACTCACCATCAGGAAAGGAACGCAGGCTGATAATAGTACACATTGGCAGTTCAGACGGTTTTGTTGAAGATGGTTTATTAACTTTTGAATCAACTCGTACCGGTGACTACCATGAAGACATGAACGCTGATGTCTTTCAAGAATGGTTCGAACAAATGATAGATCTTCCTAAGAACTGTGTAATAGTAATGGATAATGCAAGTTATTACTCCAGACTTATAGAAGGACTGCCCACAACCAAGTGGTTAAAAAAAGACTTGCAGAATTGGCTAAGTTCAAAAAATATTACGTACCATCCCGGAACTATAAGAAAGAAACTTTATTCGTTGTGTGCCCTTCATAAAGAAAAATTTAAAAAATACGAAATTGATGAAATTGCCAAAAATCGTGGAATAACAGTACTTAGATCCCCACCATATCATTGTGAATTAAACCCGATTGAACTTGTATGGGCACAGATAAAGAGTGAAGTTTCAAGAAAAAATACCACTTCTAAAATTCATGATGTTAAACAGTTGTTTTTGGAGGCCGTAAATAATGTAAAACCTGAAAACTGGGAAAAGGCAGTAAATAACACTATTAAAGAAGAGGAAAAAAATGTAGAAGCTGGACAATATTACTGATAAAATGATCGAGCCAGTTATTATAAATCTTGGTTCTGAAAGTTCATCTTCTGAATCTGATTTGGATTTGTAACAAGTAGCTGTAAGTTTTATATTAATATTTTTATTCATCAATTTAACATACCTTAGACGGTTTTAAAAACTCTTTTTCTCTTTTGTAATTTTTAAAAATTAAAAAAAATGTGAATTTTTTAAAACCCTTTTTAATGTAGGCCAGTCAGTTCTAATATAGTGTGTGATAAAAGAGGTCACTTTTGTTTACATACACATAACACTTTATAACACTGAAATAATTCATTTATTTTTTACAATTATTCAAAGTAATTTTTCAATTAATCTTAATTAATTACTCTCTCGTTCATAAAAATAAACTATAGTCTACTCGTCAGAGATTTGAACTCAAAAAATCATGCGAACAAGTTAAATTTAACAGAGAAAGGACTCCAAAAAAAGAATCTTTTACCACTTTTACAGCTGAGATAATTTGAACAAAAATGTTTATTGGCATTTTCTGTGTAGAATAAATCGTTCTTTCAAAAACAACGCTTGTAGTAACCGGTAATTTTGAATGTCAAGTATGCGCGGGAAACCAATTTTAAATAAAATTTGTTTCAACTTGACAGTAAAAATTCGATAGCTGTTGATAATATTGTCCTATCGACAAAAATTAAAATTCATTTTAAAGCTGAAAAGTGGAGCTTTCTTATAATTTTTGTATATTGCTGAAAATGGACTCAGTGTCTATAAAGATGTTAAATAAATTCACATTTAGCAATTTTTACCATTTTCACGATGCTCATCGTAAAAAGAATGAGATGAATACAATTTATCACTAACAGTGACCGGTCACCATGGAATTTTTACTATTAGATTCAAAAATATTGCCTGAAATTTCGATTTTGAGTTTTGGCACCAAATCTGAGGCATTTGAAATATGCCCAAAAACACGCTGAATTTAAACATTCACATCACTAATGATCGCACGTCACGAGAAATTCTTCCACGAGAACGGTATTAGGTGGAATTTGTAGCTCAAGTTGTATCGTTTCGAAAAAGGTACTTGTATAATCCAAAAAATGAAGTTATAAACATTTTTTAGGAAAGTTAAAATTTTTCGTTTTTAGGCATATTTTAAATGCCTCACATATTTTTGCCAAAATTTAAAATTAAAATTCCAGGCTATATGTATTAAAAATTTGCATCTTATAATGAAAATTCCATAGTGACCGGTCAATGGAAGTGATAAATATTATTGATCTAATGACAATCGTAAACGATGCTAAAAATCGCTAAACGTCTATTTGATTAACACCATTTATAGAAACTGACTTCCTTTGCGGTAAAATGCGAAAACTGTTGTTTCTAAGAGAACAGTTCATTCTACAAAAACAGTGTTCATTAACATTTTTGTTCAAAATTATCTCAGCTACATTTTTTATTCAAAACATTTTTTTCCGCAAATCGCCAGGAAATTTTGACATTCCTGTCAAAATTTCTTGAAGAAAAAGTCAGGACTTCCTTACTGTAAGGAAATGTCATTTCCTTACTGTAAGGAAATGATATTTCCGTACAGTTGTTAGTGTTCTACATAAATAATAGAAAACACATTGTCATTCATTGCCATTTATTTGGGAATAAAATTATCGCGTTTTTTTTAAATCAATCAATATCTGTCGAATTTTAAACGATTTGCGGAAAAATAGTATGTTTACCTCTTAGGAAAAGCCACATTCCTGGACTCTGTGTTGCTAAGTCTCGGCTTGCGCCTCGACTTAGCAATCTTCACAGTCGTCCAGGAATGTTAAGCTTTTCCTACCCGGTAAACAATGTACTATTTCTACATCGTAAAGATATTCGATAAATTTATTTTTTCCTTTTTTCCTTCCCTATGGAATGGGATTTTAGGGGGAAGCCGGGGTGTAAAAGTAGTAAACATTTGTGCAATGTTTTAGAGTTCCAAAATTGACATTCTCAGCAAAATTCATCTTGTTCGTTTAATTTTTAGAGGTCAAATGGCATTTTCGTCCTCGACGATAAGAGTATAATGTCCAATTTGCATCTTCGGATCTATTTTTTGTTCTGTTGTTAAGGCTTCTCCACCCGTGTATTAGAGATTTATGGTATTTTGTGATGTATTCAAAAACGAATACCACAATATAAACATTTCATAAATTTGGACATTAATAACAAATTCTTTTGAAGTAACGTCAGATCAATTCATAATAAACAGGTTATTTCTAGATCTTTTGTTATTGTATAACAATACGGGTGAGGTCATAAAACATAATTTCAAGAGCAATCTATTAAAACAATTATCCGTATATCAAGGTCAAGAATTTATTCTGTGATTCATAGACTCTTTAGTTCATCTAGATAAAAATACCAAATGAAAACTTTCAGCTTATAATGACAGTGAAAGCAGTGTTGCCATAATTCAGGGATACATTCATTTGTTATTCAACAGAATTTAATTTACAGGACATTTAAGGAGGTTTATGCATTAAATAGCAAAAATAGTAGGTGAATAAAGACGCTTATTTATAATGCCTCAGCTTTATTTAAGATAATTTAAAAACACATTTTAAGCAAAATACAACTATTTGAAACATACTTAGTAAAACTAAGTGATATTCGATCGTTACTTGATAGAAATTCATTTTATCTAACAATAAAACACTAAAAGCTTTTGTTTAAAACTGAAAACATTTCCACAAAATTTATTTACCTAAGTTATTATCACTACGACAGAGTGCCTTTCTCAAGTGATCTATTTTTGCTTCACTGTCATGTTGATCACTCGCTTATTGGTTTATATTTTCTTTTGTATGATTCTATTGCCCGATTTTAGGTGTGCCACCAGGACGTGGTTTGTTTTATTCGGTTTCCGCTCTGGATCGCTGTGTTATGTCTCACTGGTGATTTGCGTTAGTAAATGTTGTTCCTGGAGTAGATGTCCAGGGTGATCGGAGGTGAAAGAGTTGGAACTAAACCGGTTCTTTTACGAAATTATTCATCATTATCTTTGGTGCTAAAGCCATATAAAAGAGCCTCAACTTTCCCAAGTCTATTACGCCAGTCAGATCTATCCATTGCCAACTGTTGCCAGTTTGCTGCGCCAATTTTCCTACCATCCTCATCTGCATCATCCCCTCCTACACTAAGAAATTATTAGTAAATTAATTAATTCATGAAGTGCGTGAATGAATTCAGAGTAAGTATTAATAAAATATAAGGTATAAAAATATGAGTCGCGGTGAGGGCAGCTGTGGCTGTAACCTCCCTAGAGAGAGGTATAATTATGCGATGGGATCGAGAAATCATAGAAAACCGATCCCCCTGTACGTAGCAGAGCTCGAAGTGAGGTATTTATCTATTACGGTAATAGAGTGAAGTTTCCTCCAGGATGTCCATATATTCATCAGCGAATTCGTTGCTGGTTAAGTACAGCAATTTAGTGAAAAGGAAGGGGTTTTCTTTTGGGATGTCTGATGAATACATTACCAAATGATATGAAGGTAGTTTTGATGATGTTTTGGACTCGAATGGTTTCGATTGTATAACTCCTGCTCGGAGAGGAGAGCCTTTCATTTATGGGCTGGATGTTCGATAGTTAACGTATTAGGGCAGAGGGGTAGTCGGGGCGTTTGTAGTTTCTTCTATTCAGGATTCTCCTTTTCAATCTAAGCAGTTGTTATCTAAGGTAGTGATTGAACATGGCGTATATGTTAGCTCTATATTTAATCACGGGCGTAATATATGTTTTGTATGTATGTATGAGTGTACGTTAGTGTGTCCGTCCGAATTTACCACAGAATATTGAGTAGACCTACTTACCCTGTCACATGTTTCAGCCAGATCGCGTCTTAAGTGTAGCGTTTCTGTAAACACCACACCTAGGTACTTGATACGGTCACGGAATTAAAGTCGATTCTCCCATAGGCTAAGGTCAGTTCTTTCGGCTATGTTGTCAATAATATAACTACTAAGATTGGGATGTCTGAAGAAAATAATTTGTGTTTTATTAGTGTTAGCTGTTACTCTGCATCTCCCGCACCAGCTGTTGACCAGGTCAAGGTAATTTTGAGCAAACCTACATAGACCATCTGCATCTCGAGATGTTGTTACCAGAGCAGAGTCATCTGCGTAGAGTAAAATAAGTGTGTTTGTTTAACGTAGATTAGGAAAGTCGCTGTTGTATATAGTGTAGAGTATTGGTGCAAAAAACGGAACCTTGTGGTACTCCTGCGGTAGAAGTAAATAAGGCTGAGAGATGACCTCGAACCTTTACCGTGATTCTACGTTGAGTTATATAAGAATGCATAAGTCTAACCAACGGAAAAGGCAGGCCGGTGTTCAGTAGTTTCCTGGCCAGTTCAGCATGCCAGACTTGGTCGAAGGCTTTTTAAACATCGAGAAAAATGCCTAATAATATTTTGCTTTCGTTTCATCATCAATCAGCCAATCGCGTTCACTGCTGGATATAGGCCTTCCTTAGTTCATTTCAGTGTTCTCTAGACTGGGCCGCTTGTAACCTTCTTCTTTGGGTGCCGTCTTCAATGAAGGTTGGCGATAACCTCAGCAAAATCATTTCTGTCCCTGGCTTTTCTTATTAAAGATTGAGAATCCAAACCAGTCCACTCACGAATGTTCTTCAACCAGGACGCCTGCCGTCTACCAGGACCAGGTTTTCCTTCTACATTCCCCTCTATAAGAAGCTGCAGTAGCTGGTATTTCTCATTTCTGTATATGTGTCCCAAATATGAGGTTTTCCGTGTTTTCATTATTTTTAAGAGTTCTCTGTCGGTACCCATCTTGTGTAGGACCTGCTCGTTGCTCACATGCGCTGTCCAGGGGACTTTCAGCTTGTAACCAGTCTTCCGCTACACGTTTTATATCACCGGTCCATCTGGTCGGTGGTCGTCCTTGTCTTCTTTTATAGTTTCTGGGCCTCTATTTCATAATACGTCTTGTCCACCGTCCATCTTATGTTCTGGCTAAGTGCCTGCCCAGTTCCACTTAGGCGTCGTGGGTTCTTTCGATGACGTCTTGAACTCCTGATCTTTGCCTGATTTGTTGGTTTGTTATGTGGTCTCGAAGGCTCACATTCAGCATTGCACGTTCCATGGCTCGTTGTGTAACTCTGAGTTTATTCGCAGATTTTTGCGTGAGTGTTAAAGTCTCTTCTCCATAAGTTTGTACAGGCAAAACACATTGGTTATAAACCTTTCGCTTGGACACATGGGAATTGAACTTCTTAGAATATGGCTTAATTTGCCAAATGCTGCCCATGTTATGCTTATTCGCCTCTGTATTTCTTGTGTTTGAAATATGCGGTCGTTTAGACTTAGTGTAAGATGTGTGATGATTTCTATTAGCGCCGTTGTGGTGAAGTGACCTTCTCTAAAGCCGAATTGAAAAGTAGGGATGATGTGTTCTGTGGTAAAGTCGACGAGTCTTTCCTTAAGGATTCTCTCGAAGACCTTAGTTTAGATTGTTCTTGGGTTTTCCCTTTTTCAAGAGCATAATTGTCTTTGCTACCTTCCATGGTGATGAAAAATAGTAGAGTCTGAGAGTGGCAGTGACATCGTTTGTCAGGTAGAGTATAACGCTCAGCAGAAGGTTCTTCACGCAGTTCCTGACAATGTTGTCAGGCTCTGGTGAATTTGACCTGCCGATTTGGCAGAAATGTTTGAATATTTGTTGATCCACAGGTGTCACGACTGGATGTTCATGCTGTTCCTATGGATCGAAAGGCTTGGCGAGTCGTCTTTCCATGTCTCTCTCGGTATTTACTCGAAGGGCATGGTCAAATCTATAGTTGTTGGGGGTGATAAGTATATTTCGTAAACGATTTTTGAAGGCCTTTTATTGATCGAAACTATTGATTAATTATTTACCACAAGGGGAGAGGGGTTGTTGGTTCTTTATTTAGTTATGATTTTAAATTTGGACCAAAAAGCACTACCGTTATAATAATCAAGACTAGAGGTCGCAGCACGCCATTCGCGGTCTTGCATATTATTTACCTGTAGTTTTATCACCGTAGACAAGCGGTTGAAACGTGTAGTTTCAAGTGACCATCATGCCTAGACATAAGTTGGATATTGATCAATTAATTGCAAATGTGCGTAAATACTTTACCATCGAAAGAGACAATGGTGGACCGTTAAAGTCATTACTATGTATAAATCAACGCGTTTGTAACACACTTGGAATAAGCTAAAGTAAGCAAAAAACTCTAATTAATGAAGACTGTCAGAGATTCTCAAGAAGATCTTACTGTCACTGAGTATCATGAAGATAAGCAAACAACTCGTAAACATTCTAGGAGCATTATCTGATGAAGAAAAAAATGATTGCAATATTTTGTATTGAATGTGTGAAAACAATCAACATGTCAGTTTAGATACTTGACTGGGAAAAATAAGAGAAAAGACAAGTTATTAAAATTAATAGAACTAGTCTTTGGAAAGTGTTAAGAGATTTAGGATTTAAAATCAAAAAAGAAAATAATAGGTTACTTTTATGCGAAAGAAGTAGTCATGATCATCATCAGTAGCTCGACAACCCTTTCTGGGTCGTGGCTTGTTCTAGGATTTTCCGTCATTCTGTTCTATTCCTTGTTTTGTTTTTCAGGTTGTTAATCTTACGTGTTTTCAAATCTTGTTCCACTTGTTCCATGTATCTAAGTTTGGGTCTTCCCTTCTTCCTTCTCTGGACCTTCTCCCTACAAGTGTTTGCCTTATTATATGTTTTGGTATTTCAGTCTCCAACATTCGTTCAACATGGCCCATCCAGCGCAGACGTGTGATCTTTATGGATGTTATGAACTCGGGTTCATTGTATGCTGTGTATAGTTCAAAGTTATATCTTCTGCACCATATGTCATCTTCCTTTACTCCCTTATATATGTGTCTAAGGATTTTTCGTTCAAATTTACCTAATAGGTTCTCATCGCTTTTCGACAGTGTCCATGTCTCTAATTCATATACAAGGACCGGTTTTATCAGGGTCTTGTATATTTTGCAATTGGTTTTTCTTGTGATGTTGTTAGGTCTTAGATGTTTACTTAGACCATTATATGTTTTATTAGCGATATGTATTCTTTTATTAACTTCTTCACTGACATTGTTATCTGCTTTAACTATTAAACCTAGATATGTAAAATTTTTCACGCGTTCGATGTTATAGTCTCCTATTGTCAGATTCTGTAGGTTTCTTTGGCCTGTCGATTCACTGGCCTTCATTTATTTAGTTTTTATTTCGTTAATGTTTAGGCCACTGTTTGTACCGCTCTTTCTATCGCATTAAATTCTTCGATCATCTCTCTTTAGCTTCTAGCTATGATATCAACATAATCTGCAAATGCCAATATTTGTACACTTTTTTTATTATTGTTCTTCTGGTGTTTAACTCCCTAATTATTTTCTCTAATGTGATGTTAAATAGAATACAGGATAGGGCAGTTCCCTGTTGTAGGCTCGTTCTCACATAGATTGTATCTGTTAGTTCGTTTTGAATTCGAATTTTGCTTTGTACTTTAAGTGTTTCTTTTACTATATCAATGAGTTGAGTTAGAATAATAAACTATTTCAGTGCATAGATCATAAATTCTCGATGGATGCTATCATAGGCACTCTCAAAGTCAATGAAAAGATGCGAAAGAAGTAGTGTGGTTCATAAAAAAATTAAATTTTTGAGAGAATATACTAGACTTAGATCTGAAAATGCAACATTCGTATGATTAGATGAGACATGGATATTTGCAATGGGTGAAATTAAAAGAATTTGACAAGACAACAGTATGAAATCAGTAAAACACACAGATAACTAAGGCAAAAGACACATCATGTTCAGGCAGAATGGAAATAAGGCTTTATAGAAAAACGCAAATTTGATTTTTTCTTCAAAATCTGCTTATTACCATGAAAACATGAATGCAGATATGTTTGTTAAATGGCTTGAGCAGAAACTGTTGCCTAGTCTGAGTTAACCATCAGTTATAGTTTTAGATAATGCACCTTACCATTCGGGGATTTTGGAGAAACAACTTTAATAGACGCGGGCAATACCACGCATAAAAAGTTAGGTAGTTAAAAATAATATTAATTTTCCGGAATACGCCTTCAAATCAGAGATGCTGCAAATTTCGAAACGTAATGAAAACCCAACAGTTTATATAGTTGACCATACTGTATCAAGTTATGGACATCAAGTACTACGGTTATTGTCGTATCACTGCCAGTTTAATCCCATTGAACATATCTGGGGTATATGTAAAACGTATTATGATAATCGCGTTGCATTAGGGATTGAATGAAATGTGGCAAGAATCTCTTAAAACTGAAACTCCAGATATATGGGCCAAAACTGTAAATAAATGTAAAGTGAAAAATTAATATAATAGTGGTGGATCCAGAAAAATAAAAAAAAATAAATAATATTAAATTAGTGAAATTAATCCAGTGATTATAAATTTATATCCTCCTCCTAAGTACCGTCTCTATTGAGGTTGGCGATCAATATGGCAAATTTCTCTCTGTTCTGGGCTTGATGGATTAGGTCATTTCCTGTAGTGTGAGTCCAATCTCTGATGTTTCAGAGATAGGATTTCTTCTTTCTTCCTATACCCCTTTTACCCTCAATTTTGCCTTCTAATATTACCTGGAGCTGCTCAAATTCCTTATGGCGCATTATGTGTCCTAGATATGACGTCTTTCTAATTTTGATTGTATTAACCAGATGAGGTCGTGTGTTCATTATTTCCAGTACCTCTTTATTTGTAGTTTTGCTGGTATATAGATTTATATAATGATGATTTATTAATTTAAATAATCAGTAAGTATACTATTATAATGTTATTTACAAAATAATTGTACATCAGGTTAACCATTATATTTATAGATTTATTATTAGCCAAATAAACAATAATTATGGAGAACTTCAATGCAGTTTACCGTCACTTTTACTACAACGAAAGGTTTTCTGGGAATTCCATTAATCGTTTAGAGGTGTAAGTTGGTTGAATGTATTGTATTTAGTTTATATCGCTAGTATTCCTGTACTAATCGCATTGTCATGAATTGCAGGTCTTCTTAGATCTGCAAGTATATATTTGCTAGAAATATATTTGACATAATAATCACCAACCTTTAATAGAAGACGGCAAAAAGATACCTAAAATTTACCTAACCTATCTTAAAATAGACCAGAAGTTTAAAACTACCTAAGTTATAGGTAGGACGTATTAAAATTAGATATAACAATGATTCCTGTACGACTTGGCAACCCGTAACATCTGTTCGCTTGGAAAGCTTTCAGCTGAAAGTCACGATTGGAATTCGACTATTTACACAAATATTGCGGAATGCCACGCTCATTTGCCGTTTGTCGCTTGGGGTTCTATGCGCAGGTCCCGCTTACTTTGATTATACTTTAAAACTCAGGTAAATCGCGGCATTCCATGACTCAGTCTCGCGTTTGGCATTTGTTCAGTTCTTTTTCAAAAAGTTCAAACAAACTTTCACTGAAAAACGTTATTGTGTCGTTAGTAAATTAAAGACAAATTTTATATAAAATTTGTTGCATTAGATCTTTATCGCATTTCTTCTAAAATGGAAATTGCGGGCGTTATAGAAGATTCCAAAGACTTTCAAAACGTAAAAGAAAATATTGTGCAAAATATGTTAAATAATATTCAGGAGGAAGAGAATATACAAAGGTAACTTTTATTATATACCTTATAAAAGTTTTTTATTTTATTTTTTATATCTATTTTGACCAAATATTTACGTGCTTGACACCTGTTATTAGTATACGAGTATATAGTTATTTTTATGACCTATAATTAAGCGTAATTTTCATTTTCTTTTTTTTTTAATTATAATATCTATATGGTTTTAAAGCTATTTTCTTCTGGCATTTTATTTTTGTGTTATTACGTGCACTGGAATAACCACAATTGCAATATTGTAAAATTTATTGACCTTTTGACTACTAGCTCGAAAATTGTTTCTAAAATAAAATTGTTAAAAAATTAAGAGAAAATAATACTTTCTTTTTGATGATCAAAATTTTTATTTTGAAAACCACTGCGAAGCTAAATGTTGAAGTATTTGTGTTCATTTTAGGATAATAGAAAACATTAAAATATTAAGTTAATATTAAAATGCCATTAAAAAATAGCTTCAGAAAATAGTTTTCAAAAATGTTTGAGAACTATTTCCCACCTGCACATGAAAACCAGAGTAAAGTATTTCCAATCCTGTTATTATCAGTAGAATATATTATTAGCCAATTTATTAATGTCAATATTATTTTCAAGGAAAAACAATTCGTATTTTCAGTAATTCCTCATTCAACCTTAAAATTTGTTTTAAACTAACAGTGCTCTAATAGATACCTATTAATATTATGTATAAATCAAATCATAAACTTCTACAGATGGCTCTTAGCTGGGTTAATGATTCTTATACGATAGTGTATAGATCTTAAGTGCAAAAAAATCGACTCAAAACTGCTGTTGAATTAATTGGAATATACATTATATAAACAATATGCAACATGAACAGAGTTTCCTAAATATTCATCATTGGAACTAACGCAAAAAAGACGTTATGAACAGACAAATCGCCAATTACAAAATGAATTTCTTTATTTTTCAGAATTTGATATTACCACCCCTGCTCCTAATTACATTTTCCAATCAATTTCGCATGGATCGGATGACTTTTCTAATAAATTCTTGATACAATACTTCCCATCCATCAATAAGAGCAGCTCTCAATTACGTTATGCTCTTTTCATGTTATACATTACCATGTAATATCCTTCTCATCCAACCACCCCATGTCTCATAAATATGCTGCTTTTCACAGTTACATCCATCGCCTGGAAACCATTCCACTTTCTCATTCAAACTACACAAAAGAACTAAATATTATCAGACAAATAGCAGTCAACAACGGTTATGATCATAACATTATCAATAAACTCATTTATAGAAAACGTCGTAGGAACTTGCAGGAGACTGCGTTCCCCAGGGATCCTACCACCAAGCTCAATTATGTTTCACTCCCTTATCACCATGAGAGTCTTTCTGGAGATATTAGAAATCTAATTAAACGTTCGGTTGAAAATATTCATGTTTCATTTAAAGTACCTAATAACTTGGGTCAGTATATATCCAATTCGAAAGACCCCATCAACTATATGAACCGTAGTGGTGGGTATAGATTAAAATGTTCTGATTGTGATGCTACCTACATAGGAAGAACATGTAGATCATTGTCTTCACGCTCTTTAGAGCACACAAAAAGAGAAAATACTTCCACTTTCTCTCAACACCTTAAAGAACACAACCACAATCTCAATATCCCAGAAGACGTCTCACTTATTCACAACATCCCACAAAAAAAACTTTCTCAAACTAGACCTATATGAAGACCTAGAAATCATTAAAGAAAAACAGAGAAGTCCAAATTATGTCAATCGCCATGTTTCATTTAATCGAGACTTTCTTCCGCTCCACCGTCAATTATTCTCATAACTCATTATCAAACTTTACTTCTTCATTAGTATTTAAATTCTCATCCTTCTCTTATCACCTACTAATCATCCTTAGCCCCCTCAAACTTTGTTCAATATATCCAACTCCACTTCTTTCCTCACTTCTGTCTAGGCATCCAAACGTCAAATCTGACCTAATACCCAATATTCTCCATGCTCCTTCTCAACGAAATAAATTCAGAGCAGATCATGCCACTTCCTCTCCAAAAACAATTTTCATTAATATGCACCATCACCCACTTAACCACATATCTTCACCTTTCATACTGCGTTTTTCATTTTCATTTACAACTTCTTTTTACTCATCCAATTCCCTCAGGGTTTGGTTTTCGGGTCTCTGGAGTCTTCAGTCTTTTGTAGTTTTCCCCTTCATCTTCACAATAACATTTAAACATCACACATATTTAGTAAACTTGATAGATCCACCTTAAACACAACTACTCTTACATTTCCACATATTGTCACAATACACTCCATAAGCCTATTAACTTTTCACCTACCTACACTCTAACTTATAACTCATCCCTTTTTTACTTTTATATTTCTTAGGCACCAAATGTTCCTTTTAACATATAGGGCCTTTTGTTTTCTTGAGTTATAACTTGAGCAATGTAGGAACAATATCACACCTAACCATCTTTCAGCCATCAATTTTCTGTCAGTCTGGCATACTTGCCCACACACATAAACAACCTACCATCTTTACTTTACACACATAACCAGTAATTCATGTTCACTTACTTATAATTTAAAAATTTTTTATTTATCTTTACTAGGTACCAAATGTAGTTTTTTGACATAGAGGGCCTTCCATACTTAAGTTTTAAGTTGAGTACTACACGAACACCACATTATGATCACATTCTTATCATATTTACATTTCAGCTCAACAACATATCTTAACACACCTCCACCTACTACATCAATACTCAATAACAAATCTTTTAGGACCCATCTTCCCACATGTGCCTTTTTACCATTTTCTAGGTACCAAATGTCTCACAACATACAGGGCCTTTTGACAAAATCTTTAGCTTAAAATAAATAGATCCTTACACATGTATAGTTGGTTGCCTATCAACCCTACAAAATCTCATAAATTCCAGTTGACCTACATTAATTTTTAAAAAACCAATTTTCAATGTTTAAAATATATCTATTTGATTAATTTACAATACAGATTACAATATTGATGGTTGATACTGTTACATTATTATAATTTTAACTGTTTCAATTTTAAGTAAGGCTGACATCTGTCAATTTTAGACAACTACCGTAAGTTACACTGACTGCTCTGATCCAACATCCGTCCTAACATGTCAACAATGTCATTTTGATCAGTTGTTATCAACAGGTCCTCGTAGACACTTCGTCTCAGGACCATTTTACTCATGTAGAGTCATACGCCGCCATGTTACCTATCCAACGGTAACTTAAACATCACAAATTATAAATACTAATAATGTAAAACAACTTCAAATTCAAAACATTTAAAGGGTTTTTTACCCATATATTTTGGTGGCTACTAGCATGTACAACCGTAAGTATTAACCACATTTTGCTCTAACCTTTGTCAACACTTTCATTTAACCTTATTTTTAATTAAAGTGGTTATATACTTTCAGGTTTGCACTGATGATGGATTGTTTAATCCGAAAACCTTTTGCAATGTGTTTGTGATAGCCCGTTTGGGGCATTTTTATATACCTTTTATAAAGGATTTTAAACAAAAATTTTTTGTTATGCTCTTTGGCGCATGATTTCTGTCCCAGAACTTTCATTTAAGCTCATCGCAAACATGCTCTGTTGGATTTATGTCCGAACTCAACGCAGGCCAATTTATTGTAAGTATACAGATCTCAGTCAAATAAGTGGTAGTGATTCGTGCAATATGTCATCGTTCATTAAAATAAAGGCATCACTAATAGGTCCCGCGTATGGAATCGCATTTTTCTCCAAAATGTCTCTGATATAACGATCCAACGTTAAACCTTCACGTCCTCCATCAGGCACGAAAACCAACTTGTTTTTTCCATCCATGGATATATATATATATATATATATATATATATATATATAATATATATATATATATATATATATATATATATATATATATATATATCTGTATATCGGAAGCAAACTGTCCTAAGTCCAATTTATCGATTTTACAGGAGAACGAATTAACGGTTTTCGGTGAATATTTGGAATTATTAGAGATATAAATAAATAATGAATAACCAGTTTTTTCTAAGCAATTAATAGTACAGGTAGAGTATTATAATCCACCAATTTCAAATTTTTGCAATATTCTAATTTTACAAAAAAAATGGACTTAGGACAGTATGCTTCTAAGTTGTATTTTTTTTTTCCGAAAACATTTTTATAATAAGTCACCTGTCCTTATTGACAATAAGTAAAACGAATATAGATATACTAATTTCAATTTATTAAGATTAAAAAAAGTTAAAACAGAAAGTAAAATAAACATGAACTAAAAATTTTAAAGTACGTATTAGCTTAAATAAATTTTATTGATCAACATCTCCTTCTGGATAATCGTTCCGATTTAGAGCATGTGGTAAGCTTCGATAGTATTCGTGAAACTCCGATGGTACAAAAGGCAATAAATCCATGAGGTCATTATATTTTGCTGTTGAAATAGGCACTAGCCTTTGATTTATTTGGTCCAGATCCATCGGTAAGGTAAGTTCGGTTCTTGTGTTTCTTCTCAAATCTACTTCCTCGAAATTCGTTGCTTGAAATGATGTTTTGTAGTACAGTATTCCTAACTGGTCTTTTCTATACTGCAAGTGAACTACTTTAGACAATAGGAACGGATGTTTATTACGATTAATTTTTCGAGCAACGAAAGGTGCAGCATTTGAAGAACCCCTTGCAACGGTATACATTGGATCAAAAGATTTAAAGTCGGCCAATTCTAAGTTTATTACTTTAAATTTTGAGGAACAGTGACGGATAAGTTGCTGCCAATCCCACGGAGTTACAACTGTCATTGTAGGAGTTTTTTTTCGCTGTTTTTCTATTTGTGCATGAACGGTGTCAGCTTCCATGTGACTATGTCCTTTTAAAAGAAATTTTTGATCAATGGTTTTAAGCTGTGAATATTTATTTAGAATGAAATAAAAGCCCATTACGATGCTGCTGTTCTTATTTTGGCCAAAGCAATTATCAGACCAAAGCGTTATGTGCTCTATATTAGATCCAGGTAAGTTTAGATCTGCCCATTTTACCAAAGCTGATGCCAACTCATTCCCACCTCTCTTACCTTTTGATTCGTCCCACATCATACACCAGGCTGAATTATTTGAGGAATCAAAAATTGTATAATTTAAAGTCCAAAGCTTTCTTTTATAAAAAGTAAGCGAATTGGTCAACAACGGTGTAGGTAAACATTTTTGAAGATCTGCTGTGAGTACCTTATGTTTGCAATTTTCTTTAGTTTCATTTGTGTCTGAGGATTTGAGATTATACCTACGTTCTGCATCTTTCAGATGTAAATTTCTTTCATTGTTTATACGTTCTGCATCAGTGTCGTGTACTGCTGTCTTTAACTGTGCTAAAAATAAATCACACGTATCACAAGTGTCCACTTCTGGTGGTTTAAAAGTGAGATTAAATTTTTTATTAAAAATATCCCTATACAACCATAGTTTTGCTACATCGTCTAAATGAACGTGTTGTTCAAAGCAATATTCTTTATAGAGCGTATACATTTGCTGCACTGACAACTGAGGACCTAAATATGCTGTCTTTGATCTTTCTCGATTGTAGTGGCTTTCATATTTAGGAAATGAGGAAATATGTGATACAACGGAATCGATTACATGCTGCTGAGTTGTATTACTAGGTGTATGCTTACCTCTCTTGTCAGCCATAACTATGCCTCCTTCTTGGCGCTTTGCTAAAGCGGTCTTCACTACTGACTGCGATATGCCCAATGTATTCACAAACATGCACTTACACACTACAATTTTTACACCATTTACTGTTAAAGTATATACCAAGGTGTTTTTTCTTGCTTTTGATTCGTCTCCTAATCGCAATCTTTGTCTAGCTGTAGGCTTTGTTTCTATACAGGATAAAATGAACTGCCTTTTTACATTATAATCTTTTTCGTCATTCCAATAATAATTAAAAATCTCATCTCTCTTTTCTTCAGTTATTTTGGAATAACATTTCATACGACACGAACAAGCAGCTTTTTTCTTTCTTTCAGGCATCTCTTTTCCGCTTTTACTGAGATAGGATCTACCGGCAGCATACTCCCGTTTTCGCTTATTTACAATCCACTCGGAAACATGCCTTAAACGTTTCTTTCCAACTTGTTTTGTAACAGATTTTCTGGAAACTTTTCTTTTATTAACTTGCTTATTTTCTACAAGAACGTCTGGTTGTTCAACGTTATCTTCTGAATCATAATCAACATCATTAATAGGATTATAATCTTTATCTGCTATAGAATCATCAGAGTCGCTCAACAAAAGGTCATTTTCTAAGAGAGAAAACTGTTTTTCATACGTCTTCATTTTGGATGACATAGTATCTACATCTTGACCGATCTCAGTTACTTGCGAGGTACTAGGTTGGTTTTCTTTTGACGTATCTGAAAAAAAAATATATTAACCATAAAAATATATTTCTAAATCAGTTTTATATGAAGAAAATTTTTTTTAATTCCTTATTTTATCCTAAGAACTATAATATTAGTAAACGAATTACTTACCATCCATTATGGAGTCAAGCGCTAAAGATAATAAACGATGTCCTCGGCCACTCATATTTACAAATTATAAAAACTATTCACGAAATTATAAAAACTATTTTCGTCAATAACTACAAATTTTCGGTCTACGGTCAAACTGGTAGAAACTTTGATAAACGAATAGCAGAACATAAAAGGGCTTTCAAGAATAGAAAAACAGATTCGACATACGCACTTCACCTTCTAGATCATAATCATTCTTTTAATGACAAATTTAAAATTCTTCACATTCAAAATAAAGGCCTTAAGCTATCTTTGTTAGTATCTATGGAAATCAACAAATTAAAAAACACAGATATAATTCTGAATGACCAACTTGAGACAAACAGTTCTCCCCTCCTCAACCTATTTCATTAGAGACTATAAATTTGTAAACCCAAGCCAAAATAGATCACTTGAGAAAGGCAATCAGCCGAAACAGCTGTAGTGATAATATTTAAAATAAATTTTGTGGAAGTTTGAAAACAAAGTTTTCAGTGTTTTATTGTTACATAAAATGAATTTCCATCAAGTAACGGTCGAATCCATCAATATAGAAAATGTTATGAATTTAGTATACTCAATTAGATTTTAACATTCTCAATAGATTTAAAATTTATCTCTATTTAGAATTCTTTCATTAAATTTATAATTATTAAAATGCAATGAATTAATGCACAAACTTTTATTTTTAACTATATTTTTAATTCTTCTTCTTCTTCTACGGTACTACAGCCCAAAATGAGCCTTGGCCTCCTTTATTTTTTGCCTCCACCCTTGTCTGTCTGTGGCTGCTCTTCTCCATACACGGACTCCTAAAAGTGCTTGTGCGTCGCTGCTTACTGTGTCTTCCCAGCGCTTTCTTGGCTTTCCAACTGGTCTCTTTCCCTGTATTCTGGCGTTCAGTGCTCGTTTTGGTAGACTATCCTCTCCCATTCGTATCACATGTCCGGCCCATTGCAATCTTTGTATTCTAATGAAGTTTGACAGGGGTGTTTCCTTATACAGTTGATAGAGCTCGTTGTTATATCGAATTCTGAAGATTCCGTTTTCCCTCACAGGTCCTAGTATTCTCCTCAGTACTTTTCTTTCGAATGTGTCGAGTTTGTTTTTGGATGTTTCTTTCAGGACCCATGCTTCGCTGCCATAACATGCTATTGGCCGAATTAAAGTTTTATATATTCTCATCTTTGTATTTCGGGGGACACTTTTAGACCGAAATATATGTGAAAGGGCAAAATAAGCTTTGTTTGCCTGCGTTATCCTTTTTCGTATTTCTCCATCCTCTGCTCCATCGGCATATATTTCTACTCCCAGGTATGTAAACTTTCCAACCGTTTCAATGTCATCTTCATGTATAATGTTTTGTGGGATTATATTTCTTCTCGTCTGTACCATTATTTTTGTTTTTTCTGTGTTAATTTCCAGACCTAGCCTTTTCGTTTGTGTTTTTAACTCTGCGTATGCTTCCTGTGCTCCTGTTGATGTTCTACTCATAATATTAATATCATCGGCGTAGGCAGCCAGTTGAACCGTTTTATTGGTCAGTAGGTTTTCTCGTCCAGTTTGCATTTGCCTGACCGCATACTCCAGTGCCAGGTTAAACAATGTTGGTGCCAGCCCATCTCCCTGCTTTAGTCCCTGCGAGATTTTGAAAAAGTCTGTCCGGTTGTTTTGTATTCGTACACATGCCTGAGTTTCATCCATTGTGGCTTTAATGAGTCTAATTAGCTTATGTGGTATTGCTAATTCTGCCAATATATAGTATAGTCTGTCCCTTTTGACTGAATCGTATGCCTGTTTGAAATCTACAAACACGTTGTGAACATCAATGTCGTGTTCCCACGATTTGCTCAAGACCTGCTTGACTGTAAATATTTGATCCATTGTCGATCTTCCCCGTCTGAAGCCCGTCTGATATCCTCCAATAATATTTTCTGCTATTGGTTGGAGTCGCTGGTTTATAATATACGTGAGGACTTTATACGCTGTACATAGTAGAGAAATTCCACGGTAGTTTTTGCATTGGAGTTTGTCTTCTTTTTTATAGATTGGGCATACTATACTTTTCTTCCATTCGTCGGGTATTTTCTCTTCTTGCCATATTTTTTTGATAAGCGCGTGGATATGACTTGATAGGTGGTTGCCACCTACCTTATACAGTTCTGCTGGAATCTCGTCAACTCTCGGGGCTTTATTGTTTTTCTGGGCCTTAATAGCTTCGAGAACTTCCTCTATGGTTGGAGCTTCTACATGGTTCGTACCCATTTCATCTTCCATATCTACTTGTGTTCCAAGTAGGGTCTGAAAATAATGCTTCCAGGTTTCTGTGACTTTCTGTTGGTCACTGATTATTTGCCCACTTTCATCTTTGCATAGGCTTGTTTGAGGTTTATATCCACTTTTTATCTTTTTTAGGTATTCGTAAGCTCCTCTAATTTCGTTTTTTTTTTGAAATTTTGTTCCATTTCTTCTATTTGTCCATTTTCATAAGCTCTCTTTTTGTTTCTGCATATCTTGTCTGCTTTCCGTCTTGCGACTTCAAATGATGTTCGTCTTTCCCGTGTTCTTCTTGTTATGTACATTTTGTGCGCTTCGTTTCTTTCTTCTATCGCTTGCCTGCACTCGTCATCAAACCATGTTCCTCTTCTCTTCTTTTTCTTGTTTCCCACGGTGGACGTTGCTGCTGTCAGCACTGCTGTTTTGATTTATATTATATTATTAAATATTTTTAATTCTAATTCTACATAATTCTGTCAAAAACAAAAATATTTTCCTCTTAAATAAAAATCACATTTTTTAAAACACGTCATATACAACTAATATAAGTTGATATTTGATGGTGTATGGTATAGGTCAGTATGTTATAGCTGTGTGTGAAGAGACACAACTAACCTCTGTACTTGTCTGTGTTACATTTCTAGTGTTATTTCTATAAAAGACAATCTATTGCAAGATCGGAGCTCTTTGCAGTTATATTGCTGACTGATCTAGTCACTTTTGTCAACGAGTCTCGTCCAATTTTTATGCTCGTTCTGATTCGACAAGATTGGAGCTCCTGACAGCCATATTGCTGGCTGATCTAGTCACCTTTGTCTAACGCTTCTCCTTCCGATCTTCCGATATTTGAACTGACTCGATGGTTGCGATCCCTTGAGCTATATTTTCTACCCACAAATTGCCCATTACATTAAACACATGCAAGAACTAATACCGACCCATCTATTGCAAGTTCGGAGCTCTTGGTAGCTATATCACTGACTGATCTAGTAATTTTTGTCAACGAGTCTCGTCCAATTTTCATGCTCGCTTTTGAGTCGACAAGATTGGAGCTATTGGCAGCCATATTGCTAGCTGATCTAGTCACATCTATCAAAGGGTTCTCCTTATGTTCTTCTGATGTTACGGTCTTATTCGCCGATTGCGTTCCCTTGAGCTAATTTTTCTACCCATAAATTGGAAATCTTATTAAACACATGCAAGCACTGATACCACGCTTTACTCGGCATTATATGCCTTCTAATCAAAACTCCTTTGATTGTGTTAGTCGTGTTTTATCACCGGCACAATTGTTACAATTTTCACCAAATTGGCATTTTCCTACCATGGAGCTCGACATATCATTACTCCCTGGGTGTCATCAAAGACTTTCTTCTGAAATACGACACCACGCTGAGATTTCGACGCTGTTCTTCTTGTTTTTTTCGCACCCTACGGAATTCTTATAGGAAAAAGGGCCAACGGTATTGTGTTTGACAGACTTTCTAGTTTAGTAGGTCGAAAAATTCTACTTATTCGACGCTATTTTTTTCTAATTGGTGGCATTGTACGCGTTGTTATTCTGAGCACAGTTTCAGATGGCATCCAACAATGTCCTGTGGTTAAAACATGACCGCCGCTTATTTGTCAATTCATATTTTATTCTTACTTAGTTTCTTTATCAATATATCAATATTTCAAAGGGCAAGCCTATTATTTGTACGGATAACAATAATGAGTTAAGCTAGATAATTATCGTAATTTATTTCCAATAGTACAGTAAAAGAAAGTAAAAATGTAAAATATGAAACTAAATACTACATACTCTCCCAAACAGTTTGTATGGGAAAATAAAACTGCTTTTACTTTGTTCCTTATAATTTCATTATATTTTCTCGAGCTTATTCGAGACGATAATAATACCCTTTATAATTTCATCATATTTTCTCACCTATTAGACCTTCCTAGGACTTCAAATAAACATTTTAAAACCAAATAAGCCAAATCGATTCAGTCATTCTCGATTTATTATAAAAAATGTTATAAAAACATAAAAAGACGTTTCTTAAACGGTATTTTATGATATTTTATATGTAGTTACACTGCGCCTCACGAAAAAAAAGGCCCCTTAAATTTTTGCTATTTTTTAATTTTTACGAATAAAAAATAACAAGGTCATTACATGTTTGTATAACAAACATTTTTTAAATAACAAATTTAAAAAAATAACTTCTTCCAAAATGATGATTTTATTGTAAAATAAAAAAATTAACATTGTACATTTTTTCTGTTTTCTTTATAAAATTGCAATTAAATCGTAATTATTAATACTGTGTATTACCAACTCTATTGTGAATTACACTTCTCATTCGATTTGGCGTTGAATTGGTCAAATTCTGGATGTCGTTTTGAGGAAAAGCTTCCCATTCTTCCATGAGTGCCAACCGAAGCTGCTCATGATTTATTGGAACAGGTATTCTGTTTCTTACCCTTCGTTTGAGATGGTCCCAAACAGGTTCAATCGGGTTCAAATCTGGACTTTGGGCCGACCAGTTCATTTTTGGCACACCGACAGTTTCCAGATATTGCGCTACCATCCTAGCTACGTGTGGCCGCGCGTTGTCTTGTAAATAACCCAGCAAAAGGCATTATATGCTCGTCTAGAATTTCGGTAATGTATCGGTGTGCATTCAACGATGCTCCCCTATCAATAAATACGAGATCAGTACGGCCCTCGAATGAAATGCCTGCCCAAAACATTACCGTACCTCCTCCAAAAGCAACACGTACTTGTTGAACACAAGCAATATATCGTTCCCCACGTCTTTTGTATGTTTTAATGCGAACATCTGAGCCATAAAGAACCATGCTTGTCACTAAACAAAACATCCAACATCAAAACATTTCCAATCTTCTGTCGTCCAATGCTCATGGTTTCTAGCAAACTGTAGTCGGCGTTGTCGATATGCTGCTGTTAACACAGGTCCTGTTGCTCTACAGCAAGGCCTTAGACCAAATTTCCTCAACCTTCCTCTCAAGGTAGAAGTGTTAAAAGTCCACCCATGAGCATTTTGAAAACGTTTTGGATCAATCTAGCCGTAAAGAACCGATTTTGCAAAGAAGTGCGTAGTAAAGAACGGTCTTCCCTGGCCGTCGTCTTCGCAGGCCTGATCCTGGTCGTCGTTCTTGAGATCCAGTCTCTGCGAATCGTTGGTAAATTTTTTGGATCATACAACGACTAACTCCACGCTGTCTGGCCAGTTCTCTTTGACTCATTCCATTACCCCAATCAAAGTAACAATTTGAACAGATCTAGCAAATTTCTTAGATATAGTTTTTAATTTAAAAATTGTACAAGATTACTCTTCGAACAACTGTACACTAGTGAAATGTTTTTGAAAAACAGAATAGCCGTATTCCAAGAAAAATAAGGTACAAACAAGACGTGCATTATCCGAAGTCGTAAAACCGATATCAATTCTGCAAATTTATCACCCTTAATTGACCTGTCGCCACAGTTTGTCGGTGCCTAAAGACCCTAAAAGTGTTTCTGCATTGTGGGAATTTAGTTACAATAGAATAAATTGTATAAAGTTATTGAAAAATTCTTACAAAATTCTAGGTGGCCTCTTTTTCGTGACGAGCAGTGTATATAATATCATAAAATGACTTTTAACAAACGGATCAAATGTAAGGCGAAAACGTATAAAACATTTTGAAATTAAAATTAAAAAAATAAGGGTCATTCGTCGAGATAAAAAAATATCTCCTAAGTTGAATACACTATCACACAATTTTAGTGCAGTCGGTTCAGTGGTTTTTAAATATTGGACAAAAATTGTTACACGAGATTTTTATATAAGTATGTATCTATCTATATACATACTATACAATTTGGGTCGAGACGCATACTTGGAATGCCAATCATTCTTGCAAGAAAGTATGCACCTCACAACCTGGAATTTTTTTTGCAATTAGGGACAACTTTATAGCTTTCTATATATACTACGGATCAAAAGGCTTTTATGAAGCCAAGTATGCATCAGTACACAGTTATTTATATTTATGTTTGAGTTTATAGTTATTTCGGTTAATTTACCGATACTAAATGGAAACATATTTTAAATAGAGCTGAAGTTATTATATTGCTGTTGTCATTTGTTTTAGTTTATTTTACCTGTAAAAGATCCAAATTTAGTATTGTATATACAAATGAGCCAAAAGCAAATTTAAATACCGTGTTTCTTTCTATATGAAGGTAAAGCCTGCATCATCTAGTGTTATTAATTGGGACAAATTTCATAAAGATTTCGCTCTTTTTGCTTATCTATTTTTGTATCATTTTATTTTGTCTTCTCTTTCTTTGCTTATTTAATAATAAGTCGTATCTGTCTATTTGGTTCATCCGTGTTAGGACTGTTAGGACACATTTGGACTAATAAAAAAAATACCAACCTATTAGGATAATGAAATTGAGATTTTATAACTATAGGGCCATATTTCTACTAGAAACCACGTAGAAGACACACAAAAATTAAGAGACAGATTAAATGCAAGGACGAAAACCATCCTTCAAGAATACCAAGCCAAATTTAGGAGGGACATCATATATTTTCCCTAAAAGAAATTCAGTCAATTTTGTTATGAAAGTAAAGTACCACTAAGCTTAATTTATTGACTTTAGGTAAGCTTATGAAAATTTGGATATAACGAAATTATATTTAGCGATGAAGCAATAGAGAATACCGGAAAGCTGATTAGAATGATAAAATTGAACCCTAACTAACACGTCATGTAAAATTGCTTGGCATGTCAGACTTCAAGATAGTTTTCAGTTATTCAAGGTCTGAGATAGTGCGACATCCTATCCATCTCGTTATTGAATCTTCTTCTGGAGGTTGTAGTCAGGAACAGTACAATTAGGACGGAAGAGACCATTTTTAAAAACGAGCTGCAGTGTTTAGCCTTCGCAGTTGATTTAACACCTCTAGCAAAGAGGATGAAAGTGTAACGATTAGGTTTCAACCATAACACTTTCCTTCTTCCTATACTCCTTCCTCCTCTTATCTTTCCCTGTATTATCAGCCTTGGCAGTTCATATCGCTGTCTCCTCATTACGTGTCCCAGATATTATCACTTTTTTATTTTTATTGTGTTTATTATTTCGCATTCTTTGCCCATTTCTTACAATACTTCCGTGTTAATTTTCTTCTGTCCATGCTATTCTAAGCATCCTCCTGTAACACCACATTTCAAAGGACTGTAACTTATTTATGTGTTCTTGCTTCAATATCCAACTTTCAAGTCCATATTGCAGTATCGCAAACACGTAGCATCTCAGTGCTTTTACTCTCAGTTCTAAACTAATGTCTTTGTTGCAGAAAATTGTTTTCATTTTTGCAAACGCATTTCTTGCTATTTCTATTCTGGTTCTTATTTCGGTTGTTTGATGATTATTGTCTGAAATCCAGGTTCCTAGGTGTTTGTGTTTATTAACTCTTTCTATCGGTACATTTCCCAAATGTATGTTTGTTGGTATATTTGTTTCCTGTGTTGTTATCATGTATTTGGTCTTTTTTGTATTTATTTTTAGTCCATATTTTTCACAGAAAACCCTCCCGTAATTTACCAGTACTAAGCAACGGATCCTTCGGGTCTATTGTGTACCTGTATCGGTGTCCTAGGATTAATTCCTCAAAATTTATGTCACTAGATATGGTAAAATGAGTGTAAATCATATTTTAAAAACGGTCCTTAAAAGATCTCAGTAGTAGACTAACATTAAAGAGTTAGTAGCATCATCTATAACTAACTACAAGTACAGAAAGTACTAAACATATAAATGCAAGGATACAACAACAGAATTTCACCTCAAAACATGGCTGATGCCTATAATTTCGAGCCCAAGTAACCTACTATTGCTAGATATTGGTATTACCATCTACCCAATTATTCGTATTATACACCCCAAACATTTTAAAATGAAGATCATCAATAATTTTTATTTTAAGAATTTTTTGAAAACGATTTCCTCATTGTAACTCGGAACGACAACGTAAATGTAAAATGTTATTCTCAAAATCAATTGTGGTTAAATATCATATAAAATAGATTGCCACAAGAAAATAATTGGAGAAACTTTTTATAAATATCTCTCATATAATTTCATAAATTTCCCACGTGTCTCTCTATTTGCTGTTGCTTAAAGAGTAATTTGTTATCTGTAATTAATAATTACACCTTACCTATACAACAAACTTGGGATTTTGCTATGAAAAAAACACTGTAAATAATCTAAGTTCTATTTTCAAATAATTATATATTTGAATGGTAGTCGATCTTCTCTCCAGCCGGGCAAGGAGTGTCTCTGCTCATTCATGTCATAAATTCTTGTAGAAGTATGCACAATATTTGTCCTAGAAACCAAGCCAGCATATAAATTTCTAACGAAAACACTGATATGAATACGGGTTACATTTTCCATTGATATATGTGAATCTGGTCTTCAGGAACTCCCCCGTGATTTATCTTGAGATATTTTTGGAAATATGTACAGTTTTTATTTATGATCGAAATAAACTATTCACGCGGAAACATTTATGTAATAGTATTTATTTATAAGTTGCAATGTTTTTTTAGTTCTTCACTACCTCATTTTTCTTCATTTTTTCTTTTTAACTTTATTTTATTTGGTAACGTTTGGAGTACCATTATAAATAAAGTTTGAAAGCTTTAATCCCATATTTACAAAAAAAAATTACTTAAGGTCAAACGTCGCAAATATACAGGTTTTTCCGATGTTGGCGTTTTTCAGCCAAATGGTAAGGTTTACGATTTTGGAGATATAATGATTTAACTTGGTTTCTTGGTTGACCTAGTTTTAACATTTTTTTCAAAATCTACTACACCAATCTGAGTAATCCAAATCTTTTTGATACTCTTTATATTCAACTAATAGATAAACCTCCAAAAAGTTTAAAAAACCATCCCAACTTTTATTATGTAACGAAATTATTTTGCCTACTATATGGGATATTACTATGGGGGCTGAAAGTTGGAGGCAGAAACTATTGGGGTGGAGATAGGGTAAGCAAAATAATCGAAACATATGCGAACGGGTTTGTTAGGAGAGCTGGGGTCGTGGATAAGTAAATGACAAGGGGTCAGGCTGGGGCAACCACACAAAAATGAAACAAAGGAGGTACTAACATGAATCTCTTTTGACAAATTTAAACAGAAAGAAACAGGAAACATCTCTAGTAATTTAAAAAGGACGCAACTTCGAGGTGCCTAACTATTATCATTAAAACAGCTAGTTGTAACTAGAAAAATAATTATTAGAAATGCAAGACATATCTTTTTCAAATGAAATTCAAAAAGGGTTAGTTAGAAAAATAAACAAAATATTAAAAAAAATTTAACAGTTATTGTGTCTTACCACAAACAGTTACAAAACATAGAGAATACAAGAATACTCAAAAAGACAATACAAAAATATTACCTCAATAGTCGCAAAATACAAAAATACAAAAAAACTTACATGTTACAAACTATAACTTGAAATATAACTGGGGTATAACTGTTTTTTTTCGTAATGTTAAAATATTGCGACAAAATTATTTGAACAACTTAGTGTTTATCTATTCTTTGCACATAGTACAGGTAACTCTCACTAACAGAATGTCATTCTGTCTTCGGCTTCTATATAACATGTAGCTTCTCCATTTTTAAAAATTTTAAAGTGTTTGTTTGTCTTTGTGTATTGTATTGTTATATCCAAATTTACATGTATGACATTCTGCTCATGTCGGATAGGCCACAACTGACGAAATGCCCCTGAGGATGATCTATTGATCGAAAGTACTTGGGCAAGATTTACATAAATACTGTGTTCGATATTTGCCTTGTATACCATCAAATTCCACTTATATCTGTTCACTCCGTAGTAAAAATGTATTTCATTATTAGATGCTGTTTCACATTCGTCGCTTGATAAGTCACTTACGTCAATTTCTGGATCTATGTAGTGATCCGAGAGGTCACTTTCACTGTCATTATCACTGTTATTAGAGTCACTTTGGGTGTCAATGTTTAGAATGTTAAAAACATTATCACTTGTCACCGTACTTCCGCTAATTCTTAAAACCATTTTAATGTATTATCTTAAATAATAATAACATAACAACTATGGTGGTGTGAAATCCGACCAGAACTCAATAGCAAGTTTGCACTATCCCATTATCCTTTTTCTTCTAAGTGACATGCTAAACTACGTACTTAATTGGGTTAATACATGGCAGAACAAAACCATTTGTCAAACTGTCTACCATTGGCGCACGAAATTTGAAGTCCTGGGGTCAAATTTGACCCCACGCTAGTAGTAGTGTTAAAAATAGTCTTAGATTCAAAAACTAAAAAAACTAAAATGCACTTTATCATCTGTATAGGCGGCAAGCTGTAATGATTGAATTATTACGCCACATACCTGGCTTTTATTGATTGGGTTATAGCCCTGTTTCAAATAAATGAACATATGAATCTGGTATTCACAAAAATGATTTAGAATTTGATTTGCTATTATTTATTGTCGATCTTTCTTGCCAAAAGCTAGTTCGACATTTCCCAACAATAGTTTTAGTCAAAAGTTCAAACTCCTTATTGAGGAAAGATTAAAAAAATGTCAATTTTTTTTTTATTTTTTCCTTTTCATTAATTTTTGTCTTTATATTTTACTTCTTAAAATTGAATTAAAAAATATCAATTCCATATTTTTATTTTTAAAAACTGCTGACTTTTTAGCTGATGTAAACTTGTCTAGATTCCAAAAATAGATCAACAGTAAATTACTCCTAAAAATTTTCCACATTCCAAACAGATGAAAAGATCATAAGTGTTAAAATATTTGTTATATATTTTTCATAATCAAATGAGTTTTATGGTAATTGAAAACGATAATATTGATATTTGGACGTTTATTGGAATTCCGAACTCAAATTTAATTTTAAATTTTGTTTTGACTTCGATATACTTATTAATCTGTTTATTTATGGAATTTGCGGTTACTGAAAGAAATTCATGCTCAATAATAAAACCAAGCATAATTTAAGATCTTTGTAGACCTTTTTCTATTAGTAATGTTTGATTTAAGCTCTTTTGATATTTTTACACAATTATTATTCACTGACAATGAAAAAGATAATGGCTATCATATAGATAGCCATTATTAATAGCCAGATATTATTATTGCTAATTAAATATAACTGATGCTCCGGAAATTTTGTATGAAAATAAAAATTATAATTTTTCTTTTAAATTGCTTTTTATTTATTAACTGTTCATCGTTTCCTCTCTCCAGATCAACCTCCACAAAATGCTACTAGCATAATAAGAGACAATTAACACGTAGGCTGGAATCTTTTTAAATACTTTCTAACTCTTAATCCTCCTTAGTTAGGTAATTTTTATGCGCACCGGATATCGACAGAGATATAACGGTTTCTCAAGAATTTAAAAATCAAGCAATTGACACTTTAATCCCCAACATGAAAATAAACCATTCCAGATTATCGTTTTCACCGCACATTATAATCAAAATCAATTATGATCACGAAAGAAACTCTTACGTCAATATTAACAATCTAATTATATCCCCTTTATAAACGAAAAAATAGTGAAGCTGGAAGTGAACACCATAAAAGCGATTCGATGGCCGGAGGTCACCTCTAGATTGGACTACCCAGGCAGTGGTGCGTTTTGGAGAAAATTCAAAATTCCAATGAAACAAAACACATACAACCCTTCTTACCTATTGGTGAACAAACAGATCCATTAACTAGATTATCAGAGGACCCACATCTTGAAAACACACATTCAAACTTATTTTTTCTTCTTCTTTTGGAATTAACCTTGGAAAATCATACAAGGGATAGCTGGTTTAGTAAAATTTGAGCATTCTTTGGTAATCCGACATTTCAAAGGCTTCTTTTTTATTCATAGTATCAGTTTTAATCGCTCGTGTCTTACATCCATAAAAATAATACTCCTTATGTAACCTTTTTATCGCATGTATTTTTAATACTTAACTTACTTCCCAAATATCTTAATCATAATACCATTCCAATGTTACAACTGTTAATTATTATCGGGATTGGTTGTATATTTATTTTACCTAAAGTCATCCATTTTTTTTGGTGTTAATATTTTATCATCTTTTGTTAAATCTTTAAAAAGAAGAAGGAAAATCTGCATAGAGATACCTATGACTTACGCAGGTAATGTTTAGTTCCTAATACCCTAGATGCCCAATGGAGTTAGACCTTTAACACAGTCCCGTCACCACTTCGAGACGGTCGGAGTCCAACTAAAAACCTCTCCTCTGTCACAACTAACATCAGGATGGAAGAAGCAAAAGATCTCTCCTGATGCCCTGCTATAACCCGATTCTCATTCCTTCTCCACCCACATGAACCACTAAAGACTTTCAACCCCCTGTCTTAGCGAGGCTGCCATATCTCTTTTGAAGAGAGCAGCCCCCTGATAAATTTGTGGATCCGTTTCCACCACCACTCAAACTTCTGCCTTTCATCCGCCCAACGCTCACACTCCAACATCATAAGTGTCACAGTATCCGAGAGACTACAGTAAAGGCACTGATCGGACTGAGCCCTCCTAAACCTGAAAAAATAGCTGCTGAAGCAGAATAAGTGACTTCGTGCACTACGCCACATCACGTGTTGCCCCCCACTGTTGCTGGCACTGACCGATTGAAACTAATCTCTCTCTCGTCTTATCTCATCCATCTCTCGCTCTTCAACATTGCACAGTATTGTAAGCACATGCTACCCGCAGCAGACTAGTTCTGTCCACGTGCACCATGCGCCTCTTGTAAGTTGGTATTTCCACCGCCGGTCACCCCCCTCAAATATTCCCTCAACTCCCACCGTGGTGGAGAGTAACTCCCAGATACTTGAGTACTTTTTGGACATCAGTCTAGTTCCCACGCACTCAAATTCAACCCTATCTCTCTTTCTGTAGCCTCTGAGTACTACAGCCTCCGCCTTATCCTCCAAGAGAGAAAGATCATGCTCGCTCATTCAATCCTTAACGGGAGCATGAGTTCCTTCCTGTTCAGTCCCGCCAAAAGTATTAATGCCCCATCTGCGACACTCCTCGTGCACTATATCCAACAGTTTTTGGAAGACCTTTATGGTTTCTGCTATGATGGCAGTGCCGTGGGCGAATCTTATGGTACTTATGATCTTACCTTCTGAGTATTTGATTAAAGAGACAAGGAATCAATCATTTAATATACACCTACAGTCCATCTAATTTACTTACCGTTGCACGTCATTATCATTGACAGAGATCAAAGTATAAAAAAATCCTGAATCCATTTTAAATCAAATAGGTCACATAATTATTGCAAAAGTGGATTATACAACAAAACAAATTAATATATTAATATTTATATACATTTTTGAAATAAAACACACTAATTTTGTTCTAAAAAGAAGAGATTTTATTACATAGGTAAAAATATAAAACAAGAGGTATTCACTTTAAAATTCAAAATAATAAAGTACAAAAAGTGTCAATATCACCTTCGTTAGATTACAATTAAAGTGTCTTCCGAACAAATGTTTTTCATAAAAACACTTTATAACGCATTTAAACAAATTAAATGAAGCATATTATTGTGTATTTCTTTAAGTTGATATTAATAGAAATCTTTAAATATTATTTCTACGTGTATATAATAAATTATGTCTAGTGGCTGTAATGTCAGAGTACTCGGTAAAGTGATTCTAAAAAAGAACACACCTACCGCCTAAATAATTCGTGTTGGTATCATGTGTCCTCACGGGCTAAGACGCGGATGACGTGCAACTGTATGTAAATTAGATGAAGTATATATCTTTTAGAATGCCAAAGCAACGCGGTATCAATAACCCATATATACAAATAGGCAAAATATATGTAATATTACATTTCAGCTTTTTAGTTTACAGGAATCTCTCCATTCTTTAATATGTATTTTAATTTTTTTAAAACTTCCATAATAGCTGAAAGTGTCTAGTACTTTCTGCATTTTGGTTCTCTTTGCTGAGCTTTTTGGTATAATTAAAAGAAACATAGATATGTTAATATGTATGTTTTGATATAATGTAGTAAATTTTTAACTATATATTTACAGCCACTAATGGCTGCAAGAAGTCTTTACAATGGTGAAGAAATACGCCAAAACAAAGACTGGCTAAACACTCCATTAAGAAAAATTCAGCCAGATTACCAGTTGACTCACTAACTCACAATCAGAGGATTTTCACGAAGATAGTGGGGCTACTGACTGACAATACACATTTGAGTCGTATTCGCTTGAAGGAAGAGGATATTTGTCGGTTCTGTCTAGAACAAGAAGAAATTGTTCTGAACATATTGTGTTAATGTGATGGTTTCGCCAGGATACGGTATCTAAAACTCGGTGAGGCAAAAAAAGAAGCATCAGTCTATATAAAAGACCCCTCTGAAGGATTTGAACTTTCATCAAGAAGATAGAGCTAGATGATAAGCTATAAGTGACAAAAACATGTAGAATATATGTGTGTCAGGGTAAGGGCAGCCCTAGTTTGATATCTCTGTGGTTATTTAATGGTTAATAAATTTAACAAAACAAAAAACCCCATTATACTGTAAAGAATATTATAATTCTTTACATTACGAGAGGATTAACTACAATTGTTCAACTACGTTATGCAGTGTATAGTTATTAGGCTATTTTGTTAAATCTGACATTAAGATAATAATTTATTTATTATTAAAATCATGAATGTGTTGCTTGTGTGAGTCCATTTCAAATAGATAAAGAAATAATAAATAAGACTTACTTACAATCAATTTAATTTAACTATTCAGACGACCGGTTTCGCTTTCTACAATATGCAAAGCATCTTCAGGTCTCGATACAAAGTTAAATAAATGCTGAAATAATAAAAACCCATATTAGGGTGTTGTCTAATAAAGATAAACAAATTAGATGTTATAAATTACAATAATTATGCCAATATTACATGTCTGTGGTTTTTCAAAATGAATAAAAATGAATAAAAAGGTATAAAAAGTTTAAACAGACAAGGTAAGACCCACAAATTGTTATAAAATAGTCTATTAAATTGTAATAATTCAATAAACATGGTTGAAACTATCATGTATTGCTGAATGGAGAACTTAAGGCTGCTATTGTAGTTATTTGACAGTAAACGGGAAGTCCTTGAGGAGATACATTTGATCCAATGAAGCAGAGATAGGTGTTATGTGATTGTTTGTTAGATGAAAGTGATATTATATACCATTTAAAAGTTATTTATACTTATTCAAGAATAAGTATAAATAAGTTTTAAAATGGTATGAAATAAAACGGTATTCTTGAATAAGTATAAATAACTTTTAAAATGATATATAACATCACTTTCATCTAACAAACAATCACATTACACCTATCTCTACCTTATTGGTTCAAATCTATCTCCTCAAGAACTTCCCGTTTACTGTCAAACAACTACAATAGCAGACTTAAGTTCTCCATTCAACAATACATGATAGTTTCAACCATGTTCTACCATCCATCAATTAATAAAGTACAGGCATGTAAGTAATGTTTATTTATTTGCACATTTATTAATTTATTACAGTCTAATAGACTATTTTATAACAATTTGTGGGCCTTAGCTTGTCTGTTTAAACTTTTAAAACTTTTATACCTCTTTATACAACTTACTCTTTTTGAAAATAAAACCACAGACATGTAATATTGGCATAATTATTGTAATTTATAACATCTAATTTGTTTATATTTATTAGACAACACCCTAATATGGGTGTTGTCTTTATTATTTCAGCATTTATTTAACTTTATATCGAGACCTGAAGATGCTTTGCATATTGTAGAAAGCGAAAACGGTCGTCTGAATAGTTAAATTAAATTGATTGTGAGTAAGTCTTATTTATTATTTCTTTACCTATTTATTATTACTTTATTTTAATAAAATACCTTATTTTAAATTATTTGTATCCTTTCTGTTACAGATCAGAATCCCCAGAGCTTATGGCAAGATTAGCACCCTGTCAATATAACAATCTTTCAGAAGTCACAGATAGTCTAATTTTAACCTCAGCAAGTTCGTTAAATTCGCAAATTTTGGAAATGTTTAATATATCTTGTATAATATCTTGTGCCCCAGAGCTACCAGATCCACCTCATCGAGAGGACGCTATTTACCATAAAATTGATATTATGGACTCCGGGTATTCAAGAATATTACCATATTTTGATAAGTCTGCAGATCTTATCCACCAGGTATGTTTTAAGAATTATTTTACAATTACTTGTATCAATAACTGAATCGGTGTCAACAAAAACGTTTCATGAAGTCATGAAAATCATTTTTTCGGGAAACTGAAAAAAACTGTATAGATCTGTATTAGTCAACTTAATTCATACCAAAAAAATTGATAATGTTTTTGACACTTTTAGATGTAATGTTTCATATTTCTCAGTTCAAAATAATAGGTGTACATATATGATATATATGTTCAAATGTGGTCGACTTAAAACTTTTTTGTTTACATTCTTAAGATGACACAAAAGAACCTTCATTTTGTTTAAAAAAATGTATATTTAACCCTAAAAATAAAATTTTTAAGTAAAAGTTTTAAATACAAACATTCAGTCGTTTTTTGAATGCTTCAAAATGTCATGTTTCCTCCTACTGGATGTCATGTTCATCTTCCCCAGTATTGGGACTATCAGTTGTTGGCCACTCCATTAATTTGTCATAAAACTGTCTGACACTATCAGGTATATAAGGTAACAACTTACCAATATCTTAGAGCTTCACTTTTTTAAGTGGTACTTTACCACATGGATAACAAAGTATTGTGGGAAATTCAATTGATTGATTGTTAACTTAAAAAAGTTTATAGGTTTGTTCCATGAACCCATCAATAAAAGACCAACAAACAATCACACCTTTACCTGTTCCATAGGTAAAGTGCGTAAAAGAACTTATGCCAAAAGATATCTTATCGTTAACAGGAATTTAACAGGACAGATCGGTTTTCTTGTTTCCTCAGAAATGCACTTCTTTTTATAGTAGGTTGACCAGGAATGTTGAAAATCTAGTATGATTTCTGTGCTTCTTTGACTGTGAACTTATCTATCGTATTACTCGAAGTAATAGTAAGTTCGGTTATCTCGTGTAAGTTGTATATCCTATCAAGTCTTTTTAGTTTTCTTTTGATGATTGAAAAATCCCTGTCACAAGAAAGGTAGAAGTGTCCTTTGATGGAATAATATTGCTCAATTCGATTGAATCGACCACTGTCGGTAAGGGATAAACACTGTTTAATGTATGGTTCTTATTTTGACCTCCACAATGTGGACTTTCGTAAACTGAGCAGGAGCAGTTTGAATAATTATATATTGCAGGAACAAACCTCATCCGGACTTTTTCTGACGGTCCCTTCGTGATATGGATAAACATTAGACTTATTGCTTTTAATGCCATGAATGCAAAACACATTCACCGTTAGTTTCCTTAAATAAAAGGTTTCCTGTACTGGAATCATGGGCAGCGGTATATTTTGCATATAATCGAAAGCTATTGCTAGCACATGTGATTCTTTTGCTTTTGTTTTTTGGTTAGTTTCTCTTTTTAATTTATTGTAGAATTTTTTTGATCTACGCTTGTAGAATCATCAATTCAGCAGAAACATTTTTTTCTGCTGCATCACTAAGATGAGGACTTCTCAATTTGAAATTTAGTTCTTCACAAATACAGCATGAATCAACCTGGAGGCGACCAAATCGTAAATTGAATTTGTCTTATTAATAGCCTGGTATGAACACTGATTACATTAGTGCCCAATTTTTTCCCACTAAGATCCTTCGGGGTTTTACCCATTAATAATAATGAACGAAGCCTTCTAATACGACTTATTTTAATTCCATAGAGCGACTTAAATACTTCTATACAAACTATTTCTCTGGTTTCACCCACAATTACCTCGTATGTAAAATAAACATTATGAGCAACCCTCGCAGAAGCACCTTCTTTTCTGGGTATATGTACATATTGTACATTGTTACAGGTAATCAATGATTGTAAAAAATATCCTGCTCGTTCTTAGTTTCCAATGTTCTCAAATGAAAGAATATCTCTTCAGCTTGATTCTACAAGCGGTCTGTACACTTCTGCTTACATCTGAAATCAATAAAATCTCAATAAAATAAACCTTAGTTTATTATATATACTTCAAAACGTATCTTACCTGCAATCAGGGCCAACAGTGATACCTGTTACAACTATACATTTGTAATAAGTGTACTCTTCACCTTTGACTCTAGCACATCTCTGCGATATTTCGTTTCCACTTAGCTTCATTTTTTACTTTTCTTTCGTCGCTGGTACTGCTTGGTTCGTTATCCATCGCAATTTTTAAAAGAATACAATAAAATGATGCTAAATACAACTTTAACCTGACAAAACCAATCATCAAACATGTGGTTATTTAATTTTATTAGAGGTTCACATAATATACAGGATTCATTAATACATTACAAACACATATGTTAATAATGTTGCCTACAAAAACATTCTGAGCCACTAACATAGAACCTTTTAGTCTCCAATGATATATTTCAGTTTTCTACTTAACATACATGGAGAGTAGAGACTTAGAATGTTTTTGTACCAAAAGATGCGCTTTTGTTTATAGAACAATTTTCCATGGAAATGTCAAAAATGAAAAAAAAACGACTTAGAATGTTTTTGTTTACACCAATTCAACTAACAAACATTACAGTCTTACTGTAAAGAAACAATGGACGTGTTTATAAAATTTAAAAGTGGATTAATCAAAATTTAATTATCAACTTTTCTTTGTCATTCATATTAATAGCTTTATGATAAAAGTATTAATAAAGGTCATTAATTAGTATCTTGATAACAATGATGTAACCATACTACTTGAATCAACAAATAATTTAAATACTGAAAACAATAATAACGTTCTCGAATTAAATATCTTAAATTGAAATTTATTTCCTGGGAATAAGAGCAATACGTGGAGGATAAACACCATGAAAAGTAAAGATAAACGTACATATAATTGTCATAATATCATCACAGATAAGAGGTATATTAAGAAGGAAATAACATAACTATAATCGTTGGCGATGACGAGGATAGCTCCATTCTTCTTCTTATTGATGTGCCTATACGTTACGAATGTTGGCGATCATCATGGCATTCTTTATCTTATCTACAGCAGCGCGGAAAAGCAGCACATATGTTGTATTAAACCAGATTCTGAGGTTCTTTAACCAAGATGTTCTTCTTCTTCATGGACCTCGTTTTCCAAATATTTTTCCTTGCAGGATGGCTTAAAGGAGAGCATATCTGGATTCATTTTGCATAATATGTCCGAAGAACTGTAACTTTCGAGATTTGATAATGGTCAGTACCTCTCGGTTCTTATTCATTCTTCTGAGAACCTCCTCATTTGCGACTCGGACATCCGGGATCTTTAGCATTCTTCGATATAGCCACATCTCAAATGCTTCCAGTTTTCTGCACATATCTTCGTTCAAGGTCCACGATTCAACACCATAGGAAAGGACAGAGAATACGTTACATCACAGCATGCTTACTTTTGTATCAAAAGAGAGGTTGTAACTCTTGAAAAAGGCGATCCGTTTGAAGGTGGATCTAGCTTTTCCGATGCGTGCTCTAATCTCCTGGTTGTTGGTCTATTCTTCATTTATTATGGTACCGAGGTAGTTGTAGTGCGTCACTCTTTCTACAGGGGATTGGTTGACGTAGAGTTGACCTTCTGTTATCCTTTTCTTACCAATTATCATAAGCTTTGTCTTCTTAACGTTTACATTGAGTCCATATTGTTGACTGTAATACGTGATTTTGTTCACAAGAACTTGTAGGGCTTCTAAGTTGTCCGCAAATACTATGGTGTCACTCTACATCCGACGTTGTTTAGCCGATAACCATTTAGTAGAATACCTTTTTCGTGCAAAGCTTCGATAAATATTTTTTCAGAGTACAGATTAAAGATTAGAGGAGACAAAATACAGCCTTGCCTCACTCCATGCATGATTTTCACATAGTCAGTGTGTTCACCTTCAACTCTGAGATTTGCTGTCTGATTCCAGTAAAGATTATTAATTATTTTCAGATCCTGGTTGTTAATTCCTGTTTCTTTTAGTATTTGCATCATGTTGGCGTGATGTACTCGATCAAACGCTTTCTCGTAATCAACCAGACATGCGTATACGTCGCAGTTGACTCCCTCTGCAACTCTGGAATAAGATTTGTACTGAGAACAAAGCCTCTCTAGTACCAACAGCATTTTTGAATCCAAACTGGTTGGGGAAGTTTGACTTTCACAGAGCTTGTAGATTCTCTTATGAATTATCTTTAAGAACAATTTTAGGAGATGACTCATGAGGCTTATAGTACGCTAATTTTCGCATTTTTTGGCTCCTGGTTCTTTGGAAGTGCAATACACTCAGATTTTAGCCATTCTGTTGTATTCTTTCTCCAGAGTTGTATATGTTGTTGAATATCTTTGCTATTATTGCTATTGATGCGTTGTGCATTAGTTTAAATAGTTCTGCTTGTATATTATCAGGCCTGCCGCTTTGCTATCCTTTAATTGTGTTTTCGGAGTAAACTTCCTGCTGTAATATTCTTGATCCATCATTTACCTCTTCTTCTAGCTCAAAGGTGTTCTCTCTTTGGTATACAAATAGTTTTTCTAAATATTCTTTCCACGTTCTTATTTTACTCTGTTTGTCAAGATGATGTTTCCGTCAGAATCAGTTATATTTACTTTCTGCCTTCGTCTTCGTCTTCAGTCCCCCTGTGATCCCTGTAAATCCATGTAAATGGTAAGTTGTTTTAGTCCTTCATTTGAAAATGGTGCTGTCGCTTGATCGGTGGGTTAGAAAAGTAGCCGTAGTTACTGGTGCCAGTGCTGGAATAGGAGCAGCAACATGTGAACTCTTGGTTAAAGAGGGGATTAATGTGGTTGGCTTGGCTCGACGAAAAAATCTCCTAGTGTTTATTGTATTTTGACTACAGAGCCTTAATTTCTTCGCATATTTCCCTTGCTTCTTTTTCTTTCGCTTCTCTAATTTTCGTTCTTATTAATATATGTATGGTTTTATATTTGTCTTGGTCATTTTTGGCTTCTCTTCTCTCATCCATTAGTTTCAGAATCATCTGTCTTTAAGTGTTTATCCTTTACATTTTGCACTATTTCTATAATATGTTTGACAGTTTGTTCTTTGTTCGATTCGTTTCTAATTGCAGTCACTTGCTCGTTTAACGTGGCTTAGACACATCCTTGTATCGAGGTGTTTCAGCAGACGTAGGTCGTATGCTTGTGCTTTTCTTTTCTGCACTGTTTGATGGGAAATCCCCACTACCTTGAGGGGATTTCCACGTGTACAGCTTGCGAGGTGGTAATTGGAAAAATGTGTTGGTGACAACTAGTTCTGAGTCTTCTGCGAATTTTTCTAGGAGGTCTCATCTCTTATTTCTGACTCCAAGTCCATGTGCTCCAATGTAGCATGCTCCTTTTCTTAACATCTGCGTCTCCATGGCTGTATTTGAGCAAATTTGAGCATGATAAAGTAAAAGTTTATATAATTCAATTTTAATGTCAATGTTAAAACATAGGCGATGTGTTTAGATCTTTGTTATACCACTTCTATTTGACGATTGCGAAATCGAAGGAATGTGAAAAGAATGTTTTATAAATATATTTTGTATTTTTACCGTATATTTTTAGATTTTTTACGCAATGAAAAAATAGTTCAATATCCCCATCGCGGCGCGAGAATTCTCATTAGCGTAGTAAACAAAAAAATAAATAAATCCACCAAAGGTATGTGGAATATGTCGTATTTCGTCTCCCTCGACCCAATTCCAGAGGATTATTTTTACTTTCATGTTATTTCCACACCAGTCTGTTGGATGTCCATAGAAATACCGCCACATTTCCAAGAAAAATGTTCGGAAAGGTCAAAACAAAATTTAAACAGCCAGCTTAATGTTTTTATTTAATTTTACGATACAGGGTCATCGTAATTTTAAGGTCAACATGTCTTTCAATTTATTTCATGTATTTGACCCTGCTGCTTTGAATTCTGCAAGCACCTATAGTTAATGCTAATTATTTTGGTTCAATATTTTATCCATCTTTTTAGTTTTAAGTATTTCCAAAAATAAAAAAGGAGCATAAAAAGATAGTTTAAAAATACCTTTAGTAGGTACACAATTCTTCTTCTAGTGCCGTCTCCACTAATGAAGGTTGGCTATAACCACTGCAAAATCGTCTCTATCTTCTGCTTTTTTTAAGAGCGTCTGTGTGTTTAACCCGGTCCAGTCGCAAATTTTTTTCAGGACCCTGTTTTACCAGGACTTTTTTTTCCTTTGATTTTAATCTTCATAATCAGCTGCAATAACTCATACCTATCATTTCTAAGTATGTGCCCTAAATATGCTGTCTTTTGCTTTTTAATGGTGGTCAAAAGTTCTCTGTCTCTTCCCTTTCTGTGCAACACCATTTCGTTCGTAATATGATCGGTTCATGGTATCTTCAAAATTCTCCTAAAGAGTCACATCTCAAAAGCTTCCAGTTTTTTCATTAAGTCAAAATTAAACTTCAAATCAAACTTAAAACAGGCTTCAAAACAATAAAAAAGAATCTTTTTCTTCAAGTGCCACCTCCACGGCGGAGGTTGGCAATCATCATATCTATTTGGACTTTTGAGACGGTTGCTCTGAAAAATTCATTTGATGTACATCCGTACCACTTTCTCAGGTTGCGCAGCCATGACATTCTACGCCTCCCTATGCTTTCCTTTCCTTGAATCTTTCCTGAATCTTTTAATCTTTCCTGAATCTTTCCTTGAATAAAGAAGAATAGAGTGGATATAACATTTTACCATCCGATATCGGATTTGCAGATTGAGTCTTTGGTTACTCAGAAATTTCCTCATCTTCAAAAAAGGCTTCATTGCTCTATTCTTGAGCGGATTTCTGATTTCTGATTCAGATCTTTCCTAATTCAAACTCCTAAATATTTTATTTTGTCCAATTGCTCAATATCTTCATTTTTTATCTGGATCCTTGTATTGATTTTGCCCTTCTTACTGATAACTTTGGTATTTGTTTTATTTATGTTTATTGTTTAACCATATATAACAAATTGTATTTAGTAACGTCTGCAGGTCTGTCTCACTTTCAGCGATAATGATGTATCGTCAGCATAACGGATGTTATTTATATTTTCACCATTTAATTTGATCTCCTCTATACAGTTTTCAAGCGCTTGCGTAAATAACTCATCAAAATATATATTAAATAGTAATAGTGAAAGTACATAGTCCTGTCTCACTCCTCTACTTGTTGTATCTGTTGCACATGCGTGCTATTTCCATCTAATGAATTGTTGGTTACAGTAGAGATTTCTCACTATGTTAATTTATTTTTGTCGAGTCCTTTTCTCTTTAGACATTCCATGAGAATGTTATGTTTAACTTTGTCGAAAGCTTTCTCATAGTCTATAAACGCAACGAAAAGATCTTTTTGTTGGTCTCGACATTTTTGGACAAGAGTTGTAAAACTATACAGAGTTTCCACTGTTACGAAGCCGTTACTGAAGCCAAACTGTCTATTAGTCATATCTGCTTCGCACTTTCTGAATATTCTTGCATGTATAATCCAGGAAAAGTCTTAATGCTTACAATGGGATTTCTAAATCTTAGATTGGTTAAAGTACAGTTGATTTGATTTCTAATGCAATTTTGATCATTATCCTGTGGTGACCTCCAGGTATACAGTCTACGAGGTGGTAATCGAAACCAGGTGTTCATAATGCCAGGATTTTTTTTGACAAAATTGAGCCAATCTGTCTCTCTAGCATTCCTTATTCCTAATATGGTTTAGGACCATAATCACTTATTATAATGTCGACTTGGCCTTTTCCTATCTTTGCATTTTAATCACCCGTTATTATAGTAATTTTTTTCTTTCTCGTGTATTGTAGAAGTTGTTTGAGTTGTTCATAAAAATGTTTTATTTTAGCTTCTGATTTATCTGCAGTTGGAGCATATACTTATACTACATTAATGTTCACTGGCTTACCGTGTATTTGTAATAATAGAATTTTATTTGAAAAGGAAGCAAAATTTACAATGGCTGCTTGGATTCTTCTGCAGATAATTATTTCAACTTCATATAGATGATCTCGGGTGGGATTTCTGGAGTAGTAAGCATATCTTTTTATCCATGACCAATGTTTTACCGGAACCAGGCCAGCGCATTTCGCTTATACCTAATATTTCTAGGTTCAGTCTGTTCATTTCCTGAATCGTGTTGTGCGTCTTTCCTTGTTCGAACAAACTCCTCACATTCCATGTCCCGAAATTTAAAAAGGATTTGTTCTCTATGTATTTAGTTGCCACATTCGGATGGCTCCTCCTTGCGGAGATTCTTGGCACCACTTAACCATTAAAGATCCGCCTCGGACTAGGGGTCATGTGATTGACCGTACTTTGCATGGTTATTGTTCTAGGGAAATCTGACGATCTTTAATGTGTTGTTTTCTGTTGCCTTCTACATCCTTATCCCATTGATTAATAGGTTCATCCGCCTTTGGAGCCAATTTCTCAACCCCAGGAAAAAAAGTGCCCCACCACATATTAACGCATCCGCCCGAAGCCGTTGGTCAGTTGGTGGGGGATTGCCTATACCGGCAATCACTCGATTTTATCTTAATTAATAAAAAAGTGATAATAATTACACATTAAAAAATTCAATAAAACATAAGTTAATTTGTTTATGAAAAATTTAAATAAAATTAAGCTATAAATCTGAAACTCTGACTAGAACATGTAAGTTATAAAACATCTCACAACAAATAATTTAAGTTTTGGTAAATGTTTTTATGTTTATTTTTGACCAAGATATGAAACTTTTAATACTATAGTCCATTTCCATCATATTAATAGCACATTATGTATGCAAATCCCTAAACTGTTGATACGGGTGACTCAATGAAAAATAGATATTTGTCAACTAGTTTACAGAAGTATATAGGAAAACAATTTTAAATTGATTATGACCACCAGGTATAAAGGTTGAAGCAGAATAGAATACAATAGTTTTGAGGGTTACTAATCCCTAAATAAAGTTGCCAGTGTCTGAGTGATGGAGATTAACAGGTACTAATGATTATGCGAGAAATGTAAGATGTTTATTTTATTGGTTATATATAAAATAATTTGTGTTCGTAACAGAGGCCGATTTGTAAAAAATGAATATTATTTTAATCAAATTCCATTTTAGATTCACTGCTTTCTGCAGAATCTTCAACTCCAATCCTAAATAATTACTACCCAACTCCAACCCTTCAACTCCAAGGAATCTTCAACTCCAATGTTAATTATTACCGGTTCCAGCATTGCATCAGTCATATTATCCAAATTCCACATTTTATTTTCTTCCTTGTGAGCATGACTAACAGTATTTTTCCAATTTTCTGAAGGTACTTTTGATAAGGAATGTTCTAATAATTGTTGCAAGTCTTCTAATTTAAAAGTTTTGTTGTTGCGTCCGACTTCACCTTTACTTGAGACCATATATTTTCTATCGGATTCAGATCACAGTGGTATGGGGGTAAACGTAAAATAATTACATCACAGTTTAATGCCATTTCATCAATTATATATTTTTTATAAGCTGCTTTATGTTGCCTTACAATAGGTAATAATTCCTTTTTTGTCGAATTTTCCGTGATAGTCAATTGCGTGTTTATCCAACCATTCGATTATCTCTCCTTTTTTCCATGCTGTTGTTGCCAATTTTTCTGCTAGTGTTGAATGGTAACTAGCGTTATCCACGACTATGACATTTTTTGGAAATAAATCGAACGTTTGCTCAAAATATTCTTCAAAAACGTCAGCAGTCATTTCCTCGTGGTAATCTTAGATTTTGAGGCAAAACTTAATAATCCACCATTGACAAAACCGTATTCGTTTCCAATATGGGTTATTATGAGTCTGCGTCCTTTTCCAACGGGAATATTGTTTATTCTAATAGAAACACCTTCGATGAATGCCTGACGGACACTTTTCACATTTGTATCAACCCATAGATATGGTACAGTATGACCTTCATTTAGTCAAGTCTCGTCCAAATAAAAAATTGTTTTCCCTTCTTCTTGGTACTTTTTAATAGTTCTTAGATAATCTCGTCTCCAACATACAATGTTATCTTTTTCAATTAAAACGGATTTTCTTCTATTCTTTTGCCAACGAAATCCCATCTCTCTCAATAGTCCCCATAATTTCTTGTTGCTTATGATTGGTAACTCTTTGTTTTCTCTAATTAATGTTTGGATTTTGTCCAATGTTGGAAGTTCTTTGTTAAAAAAATGTTCAAAGTTCGGCATCTTGGACAAAAATTATCATAGAAACATTATAAGTACCAAAGCTTAAAATATTCGTTTTAAGTTGTTACATATCTTCCAAACTTCGTTTTGTTAATTTTTTTTAAAGGAACAATTTTCATTTTGGTAAAATTAAATATCTCTTATACTTCATGACACACAATCAATTAAACAATAAAATTGATAATAAAAGATTATGTAACGTATTTTCAGTCTGGTATTCTCGTAAAATCGAATCTACGCACCATAAAATATAAAAAAACGTCAAGGTATCGAGAGAACATAAAAGTGAATACTCAACCCCCCACCGTGACTCCAAGACTATTAGTAGTTCGTCAGTAACTAAGTTTACCAAACTAACAGTCTGTAGAGAAAAAGTCACCTAAAGAATTGAATACAACTCTTATTAATTTGATTCTTGATTTCTAATTTTGGCTTCAATCTCTATATTTCAATCAAGCAAGCTCACTTTCTCATTTTAACAATTTTTACATAATATTTTTTTAGGTTTTTGCGTTGTACTTTTTAAAAACAGCTAAATACTGGGCTCAAAATCGTTTAAACGATTAATGTTTTTGGTCACATGTAAACAAACCATCAAAAAAATATAAAATACCAACATCTCGTGCTATTTTAGGACTGAATATACCTTTTGAGACAGTCGCCAAATCACATAAATTTTTGCAAAATGAAAACACATTCATTTCTCCTGAATCACGTACTTTGCTACTCCTGAATATTTTACTAAAATAACTACAAGAGGTTTGTTTTTGAATTTGGCTGTTACATCCGATTTGGCAATCATAAGTAGTCATTGGCATCCGACAAGAAGACGTTATTACTTGAGTTGAGGTTTATTAAAAAACGAATTTCATTGCATTCTTAGATAAAATCTCAAGTCGTGTCATAATTATTCATAAAAGAATATAGACCCTGTCTAGTATATACTTTGTTATCCAAAGTGAGTTTGTTGAAAAAATGGCGGCTTTTTCATCGTGCTTCTCATTAATCGGCCAAATGGATTTGCTTCATAAGATTAAACACAACGGTAATGAGTCTTCCTGACGTATGTATGTCTGATTAACCTGGGACCGCCCTGGGGTCCACATGGGTACGGTATATTTTCAAGCCTCTCACATCTTATCGTTTTTAAATGGAGGGGATATCAGTGCATTGGCACGTTTTTAGGAAGTGTAAATTCTTCTTAGTATTGAAATTATTTCAGTAGAGTGAACGTGTACGTTTTATTTCAATTTTTAAAATGGATGACCTTATCGATGTCCAAGCACTAAACGATATTTTGAGGTAGGCTCTGAGTTATTATTTTAATTTTGTTTTATTACGTTACTAACAGCTGAAAGTTTATAAGAATGTATAGTTTGATGAATTTATGTTTGTGCAAGTTGCATTTATTTGAAGCTTTTTCATGCCGTACCCATATGGACCCCGTGGGCACCTAAACTTTTTTTTTGTTTCAGTCCTGGATTTTCGCTACAGGAAGCAATAGAGCTTATTTTAAAAAACGATGATAATATAGCACTAGAAAAAATCTTTGTTGAACCTCCACCAAGTAACGTACTTACTGATGAAGAATCTGGAGACGAGGATGAAGGCGGAACTTTTCTACATTTACCTGGCAAGCAACTTTTAGCACCCGCAGAGCTTGTTTTTACTAACGGTCGCATTGGTGGTAATTCAGATGATGCCATTCAAGAACTTTCAACCATTTCTTCATGTGTTTCTCAACAGTTTACACCAGGCCCCAGTAGCTCTTCAGTTACAAACGACAATACTAATAATTATTCAGAAAATTTTGACCAACGTAATGTAAATAAAATTCCAGAATTTATTGGTTCTTGGTTGGACTATCAAAGAGATAATGTATAAAACGTAGAATATATTGAAGGTGATATATTGAAATATGTAAAAGGAGATTTTCCTACATCGAGTTATGAACTTTTTAAAAATAAAACCCCTATCGAAGTATTTGAAATGTTTTTTACCAATGAAATTATTGAACACTTGGCTCAGGAAACTACTAAATATATAGCTTTTAAAAATCAAGAGAATCTAAATATTACACATGATGAAATAAAATGCCTCATAGGAATCCTTATTTTGAGTGGTTACAATTCAGTCCCATCTAAACGTCACTATTCATCGGAGAAGTCCGAAGATATTAGAAATGACTTGGTATCGAGAGCTATGAAAAGAAATAGATTCCTGTCCATCATGAAGTTCATTCACTGTTCCGACAACAATAAACTGGATATGACCGACAAGTTTGCGAAAATTAGACCTCTAATAAATATGATAAAAAAAAGATTCCTTGAACTTTTTGTGCCAGAAGAAAATTTAAACTTTGACGAAAGTATGATAAAGTATTTTGGAAAACATAGCGCTAAACAATTTATTAAAGGAAAACCGATCCGGTTTGGCTATAAGGCTTGGTGTATTAACACGAAAGAAGGTTATTGTGTGACGTTTAATATGTATCAAGGAAAACATGCTACAATTCCTGATGTTTATAGCACAAGTTTTGGAAAGGCTGCTTCTCCCTTTGTTAAACTTTTAAGCGAACTTCCAAAGCGAACTGCACAAAAAAGGAATTTTAAAATATCATTTTTACTTTGACAATCTCTTTACTTCAGTAAATCTATTTAACTTCCTTAGATTCAGAGGCTACCACGCTACTGGAACAATGAGAAGTAACAGAATTCCTAAACTAGAAGTAAGAAAATCGAATGCTCCTGTTAAAAAATCGAAGCAGCTGGTTAAAGAAAAAGAAAACAAACAAAAACTAAATCGAAATTAAAAAAAAATCTTTCCACAGGTACTTGATCCACAATTAATAAAAACCAGAGGACAATTCTATAGCGCCATAGAAAGAAAATCAGGTATATTTTTTGTAAGATGGAAAGACAACGACGTTGTGTCAGTAGTTTCAACATGTCATGGTCTTCAACCTGTACGCCCTGTAAAGCGATATTTCAAGGAGCAACATAAAAATATTCAAGTAACGCGGCCGTTTGTGATAGGAAATTATAATGAGTATATGGGGGGAACAGACCAAATGGACCGAAATTTAACTGAGTATAGGATAAACATACGAGGAAAAAAGTGGTGGTGGAATCCCTTTACATATCTTATTGATTTGTGTGTCATTAATGCTTGGTTAATGTATCGCCATCAAGACCCAAAAATGTCCCAGTTAACATTTAGGCGCACTTTAGTACAAGGATATTTGACAGAAGAACAAACTATTACTTTACGACCAGGACCAATCTAATCCCTCAAACTAACTCGAGAAAAGTAATACCTGACATACGATACGATAACATTGGACATTTGGTAGATTCTACTAAAGATGGTAAAAGACGAAGATGTGGGTTAGAAAGTTGTAAAAGTAAAGTGAGAACAATATGCATCAAATGCAATGTTGGATTATGTGTACCATGTTTTGTAACCTATCACACTAAAAAATGAATTAGTTAGTTTTTATACTTAGTTTGTACTTTCTTATACTTGTATTTATAGGTTTTTTATTCAATAAAAATGCAATAATTTTTTATTGTCGTATTATATTTTCTGTGCCCACGGGGTCCATATGGATACGGGGTAAATTCAATATTTAGCACTGTCAAAAAATTTTTTCAATATTTTTCTAGTGTTTTCTAAACCATTTTAAGCAGTTTTTGAAACAAACGCAAACATACACAAAAAAAAATAATTAAGGGCGTTGCCAGGTTGTTTGGTGTGATGTGACTGACGGTTTCACGGTTTCGCTTGTGTATAAGGTGAGTTACGTTATTAAGTTCAACACGGTCAAATGTCTTTTGTTGTTCGGTAAAGTAACAGTGGGACAATATTTGACTAAAGACAAAAAGGGCATCATTACAGGATCTTCCTGCCTAAAGAGTTTTTAATCATGCGCTAGTTTCAATGGTAATTTTGTACGTTATGATTTTTATGATCAGTTTCCAGAGCAGCGTGAAGTATATTCATTTTTCATAATTTTTGTAATGTTCTGGTATTCTTTTATCACTCTTTTTATACATTGTAATCATAATCCCTACTAGTGTACATAAGGGGTGGCATATAAGAATTTTGTGTGAGTTTTCGTAGTTGTTCAGTTAGTATATTTCCACCATATTTTAACAGATCGTTTGGAATTTTATCTAGACCTGAAAACTTTCGGATGTTTAGTTTATTCAGCATTTCGTTGATCTCTTCTTAAGTGATGAATATATTTGCGGTTTTTATCTCTTGAGTTTTTTAAAAGACTCATTATCATCATCAGTTGGCGCTACAGCCCTTCGTGAGCCTTGGCCTGCTGCAAAACATTCTTTCATCTTTCCCTATCGAGTGTCTTCTCCAGCCCCTCACTCCAATTTCCCTCAGATCTTCCTGTACATCGTCCAGATATCTGAGTTTAGGTCGCCCCTTCTTCTTCTTCCGACCGGCCTGTTTAGCATAGTTATTTTAGTGGGATCACTCTCATCCATCCGCATAACGTGGCCCACCCACCTTAGGCGGTTTATTTAGATGGTCTTCACAATATCTGCATCACTAAAAAGTCTATAGAGTTTAAAGTTATATCGCCTTCTCCACAGACCCTGTTCGTTTACTCCGCCATATATGGTCCTCAATACTTTTCTTTCAAAGACTCGTAGTAACTCTTCATCTCGGGTCGTCATTCTCATGTTTCCAATCCGTATGTGAGCACTGGGCGTATTATTGTTTTATAAAGTTTGCACTTTGTTGCTATTGACATACTTCTCGCTCTTAGTTGAGGGCCCAGGCCGAAATAACAGCGGTTAGCCACGCATATTCTTTTTTTTTATCTCGTTGGATGTGTTATTTTTGTAGTCTACCAGTGATCCTATGTAGCAGAATTCTTCTACCATTTCTATCGTTTCGTGTTGCACCTCTAAGTTATTTTGTTGAATTCTTGATATGGCCGGCATATATTTAGTTTTCTGGATGTTAATCAGAAGTCCGATGTTTTCTGCGGCATTTTTGATACGTGTGAAAGCCTCCACTGATTCATTATCACTGGCCCTAAAAATTCAGGGAGATAAATAGTCGAGGTACTTTGTGATTTTGCTTGTTTCTGTTAGGACAAAAACCCTAGAGTCAAGAGATAATACTATTACAAGTATCTACCTTGTAAACAAGCAGTAGAACAGATACAAGAAAATTCAACTGAAGATATAAAAAAAGGAGGAATTTGTCACGGTTGTATACTTTCGCCAATCCTTTTCAATATCTATTTGGAAGATACACTGACCGACAAAAAAAGTGGCCACGCTATAAATTTCCGAAAATAAAAATTGAAAGTTTTATGCACTGTTTCATATTGTATTCTCAACATCTCTTATTTTTAAAACAAAAAATGGTTATTACTGTTTGATTTCTTAGCATAATTTATTTAATTCTCTCTCTTCTCTCTTCAATCCTGACCCCCCAGGGGGAGTGTAGTGGTCGACGTGATGTCGTGTATTGTCCGTCTCCAGAGATCTCTGTCTCTGGTCATTTCTTTTAATTCATGCATAGGTCTTTGGCATATTCCTGTAATTTGATCTATCCATCTTGTTGGGGATATTCCTCGTGATCTTCGGCCTTCTACCTTTCCTTGTATTATGAGTCTTTCCATGTTTTCTGTGTTTGCTCTCATAACATGCCCAAAATATTTTAATTGTTGGAGATGGACTTTACTAGAGAGTCGTTGGCTAACTTTTAGCTCTCTTAAAATTGAATTATTTGTTCTACGGTCGGTCCAAGGAATTCGTAACATTCGTCTCCAACAGAACATTTCAGTGGCGCCTATCATTTTTCTCTCCGATTGTCTCAGAGTCCAAGATTCACATCCGTAGGTCAGTATTGGGAATATTAAGCAGTTGATCAACCTCATCTTTATCGCTCGTGAAATTTGACATTCCTTCCATATTTTGGTCATTTTTGCTGTGGCAACTTTTGCTAGATCACATCTACGTTTAATCTCTTCTTGTAATGACCCTGTGTTTGTGATTAATGATCCCAGATATAAGTGTGAGCTCACAAACTCGAACCGGTCAATTGTGGTTATGTATGGATGATTGTTGTGTAGTCTATCCACTATCATGATCTTTGTTTTTGATATGTTTAATTGCAGACCAAATATTTGACTTTCGTTTTCGATCAGTCGTATAAGTTCCATCAGCTCTGCTTGACTATTTGCAAGAAGGGCTGTGTCATGTGCGAAACGTAGGTTGTTTAGCTTATGACCCTTTATTGAGATGCCCTTTTCCCATCTTTCAAGTGCTCTTCGCATAATATACTCTCCATATATGTTGAATAATTGTGGAGATAGTATACATCCTTGTCTGACACTCCGTTCTGGATGAAACTCGTTCGAAAGTGTGTCAAGTACTTTATCTGATCCAGTAGTGTGTTCATATAGTTCGGTTATAAGCGTAATTAGATGTTGTGGTACGCCTACTTCTTTTAGTATTCGCCATAAGCGTCTCTATTTGACCCTGTCGAACGCTTTACGGTAATCTATAAAACAGATGTATAGTGGGATGTTGAATTCCCTAGATTTCTCGATTATCTGTCTTATATTCAGCAGGTGTTCTCGAGTGCCTTTACCTTTGCTAAATCCAGTTTGCTCTTGTGGAATTTCTCTTTAAAGGAATGTTTTCAGTCTCTCATTGATTATATGTAGCATTATCTTGCTGCTTTGGGATATAAGAGAGATAGTTCTATAATTGTCGCATTTATGGAAGCTGCCTTTTTTATGTATGGTTGTTATTGTAGATTTTGTCCAGTCTTCAGGCCATTGTTTGGAATTTATTTAATTAAAACACTACAAAAGAAAATAGTGTGATATCGAAACGAATTACAAACAATAAAAATTACGGGTGAACTTAAACAAAATTCATCAATATAAGGTTGAATGCTAGAATAAATGAACTTTGATGATATACAAGGCAAATATCGAACACAGTATTAATTAAATCTTGCCCAAGTACTTTCGATCACTTGATCATCCTCAGGGACATTTCGTCAGTTGTGGCCTATCTGACAAGAGCAGAATGTCATAAATGTAAAACGGGACATAACAATACACTACACAAAGACAAACAAACACTTTAAAACTTTTGAAGAATGACGAAGCCACATGGTATATAAAAGCCGGAGACAGAATGAATTTTTCCACCTAATGTGAAAGGGAGACTAGGCTCTAACAATGGAAATTCTGATTCCATTGTTACCAAAGTGAACACTATAGCTAACTCAATAAAATAAATCGAAAAGTCAAGAAAAAACATGAAGGCAATTAGTAATCTACCTCTCAGTAAATAGTACAAGAGAAAAAATGCAGAAAGACACGCTACTGATGATTTTGTGAAAAATCAAGAATTTATATAGATTTTAATTTTACTGTAAGTCCATTCTAACCTAAATAATTGTCTTTATTCGATAACAATCCCAAACATTTTGAAGTACACCACTGGAATTCAAATACCTCATCGTTCCGTATCATTTAAAGTTTCTTAGTGCTAATTTTTTTTTAATATATTGTTTTCAAACTGGACAGCACTTAATAGACAACAGATGGTTTTATTCATAGTAAATTCTTCAAAAGAATTCAACTAAAAAATATATGATACCATGTCTAATTGGCGAATCGCTGCCAAGGTATAAAGTAATGAATAGATCATTGTTTTAGACGCAGTAAGTGAATGCTAGTACTTACTCACAAAATAAATTGAATACAAGGGCACAAAGTAACTTTTTTGTTAATAATAAATAAATATAGATAAATTTGAATTTTTTTGATATTTGGATTAAAACAACAACAAAAAAATTGTTAAAAATATTTACTATGAAAAAAGACATTTACAATATAAGTAGCTGAAACAAAATTAACAACAAAAGATTCAAGAAAACTGGAATTTGAGGTTTTGGCTTTGACTATCTCTATTTTATATTTTTACTATTTTCTTGGTTGTGTCGAATAAAATTGTTTTTTATTAAATCGTAATTCGTTTATGGTCATCCAAGTAGGTCGCACCCTTTGGAGGTAACACTTCAGGTTAGGAATAAACAGGGACGTTTGCTGGCAGTAATAATAATTAGCCATATTTTACTTCTAAAATTAAAAAAAAAAAACGATAAAATGAACAGTATCTCAATGTAACGACCTAGAGAAAACCTAGTCTCCTAGTTTCTCAACAGATAATTCAGTTATAAGTAACGACGCACACCGCAAAGTGTTTTTTGTTCATCTTGGAAAATTAGCTACTATGATTTTCTGATTTTCTTAATTTTTAATATTTTCGTAGCAAAATTTCAGATAATACTTTTAAAATATTGTAGTATAATGTACTGATATCACAAGTGAATTTATTATAAACCATTTTTCAACAAAAAATCTTAAAAATATGTTTCAAAATATTGAAAATGAACCCTACAGTCCCCCCCGTCAGTGTACTGGGCTACTATCGTGTATTTAAACCTACATAACTACTATCGTAGGGTCATAGATGACCCGAATTTTAAAAACCTCTAAACAAGATATCAAAATATATTTTTTATTGTTTTTGTATTTTTGACAAATGAATGTGTATATAAAAAAGAGATTTTTTGTAAACTTAAATTTTATTTCAAGAAAATTAAGATGCTATAATAAAAATTATAGAACTTTTAAATAAATTTTGATCAAAAACATAACTCATTATTATAACAAAAAAAATATATCTTAAATTGAAATTAACGGTTCATTTTCTGAAAAGTAGTTTATAATAGTAACGTCTTAACCTAATACAAAAGAAAATCATAATCGAGTAACCATATAAAAAAAATAAGTCATGTTTTTTTTTTCGTAATGTTAGAATCTTGCGACAAAAATATTTGAACAAATTGTGTTTATCTATTCTTTGCACATAGTACAGGTAACTCTCTGAAGTGAATGTGTTTTCCAGATGGTCCTATGACATTCTGCGCACAATGTGGAATGTTTGTTATCCTTACCTCTGGGACACAAGTGGCATCTACGTCTTACAACTGGCCTTTCTGGTTTGGTCTGATCTTGATGAGTAATTTTATTTTCTAATGCTTTGGAAATTATCGAGCGTAATTCTCTTGACAAATTTGGCATTGCAAATCTTACTTCTAAATGTTCATTTATAAGACTGATTCCCAGCTCTTGAATAAAATCCGATCGATTTTTTCTATCCCAGGATTAGCTGCGTGAAAAATAATGTGACTGTTTACTATAGCAATATCCATTATGGAATACCAAATTACTAAAGGCCATCGCTGGCATCTTCGACCTAAACGATAAAGTGCACATTTTTGATCAAGTGCATCAACGCCCCCTTTCGACGAATTGTAGAAAGCTATTATATCAGGTTTTTTGCTTTCCTGGTCAACAGATTTGTCGTGATGCATAGACGACAACATAATTACACTTTTATTTTTTTTAGGGACATATGATACGATTGTATTGTCTCGTGTAAAACCAAAAAAACACTTATCAACTTCGTAATTTTTATTTGGTTGAAATTGTGGAGGAATTTCTCTCTTATTTTTACGCATTGTACCTACATAGGTAAGTCGAAGTTTTTTTAGTTCATCACCTAGCTCTATTGAGGTGAACCAATTATCACCAGTGGCATTTCGGTTACTATTGGCAATTGGTTCCACTAAAGCAAGTACTGATCTTGTAGGTACGGATAGCGTTTGGGCATTAGGATCATTTGTTTTACCCGTATACACAAAAGCATTTACCAAATAATGTGTTTTTGCGTCACATAAACACATGATCTTGATGCCGCACTTGACTGGTTTGGCTTTCATGTACATTCTGAAAGGGCATCTACCTCTAAACCCAACAACATCTCGTCCACTGTAACATATTCGGAACAGGTGTAGTTTGCTGTACTGTTAGATACGAAACATTTAAATAAATAGGACACTGCTGCAAGTCGATCTCCATTGGCCTTCTTTTGCTTTCTTATTTCATGATTATCAAATCTTATTGCTGTGAGAAGAAATAAGAAGCGTTATTTTGACATTGTAGCACGAAAAATTGGCCTACCTAAAACACTTGTCAAAAATAATGAATCGACATTCTCATGATTAGACTTTAGTATACCTGAAAGGTATAAAAGACCCAAAAAAGCCTTAAGTTCACCTTCGTTTAGATGATCGACAAATGTACATGTATCCCCATAATTTACACTGAGCTCAGTAATTTTTTCATTTGTGTACTCTAGAATAGAGGCCAACATGTCAGGAGTTATAAGAAGTGACCAGGATTCAAGTGGACTGGATGGTTTTGTTTCTAAGGCAGGTCCACGAAGACCAGGAAGGTGTGTAATAATGTTCTGTGCGCGAATTTTTGATGGGGCCGGAGCATTTTTAGCTCACTTATATCTGTTCCGTCCATAGTAAAAATTTGTTTCATTATTAGATGCTGTTTCACATTCGTCGCTTGATAAGTCACTTACGTCAATTTCTGAAACAGTGTCGTGAACCGAATGTTCACTTTCAGTGTCAGTATCACTATTATTAGAGTCACTATAAGTGTCAATATTTTCGGTTGTTTCCTCCAGAGATTCGAGAAAGTCAAAAACATTTTCACTTGTCACCGTACTTTCGCTAATTCTTAAAGCCATTTTAATGTATTATCTTAAATAATAATAACGTAACTACTATGGTGGGGTCAAATCCGACCGGAACTCAGCAGCACGTGTGCACTATCCCACTGATCGTTTGCTTAAGCGGCATGCTAAGCTACGTACTTAATTGAAAGAATACGTAGAATAACAAGGTCGTTCGCCAAACTGTCTACCAGTGGCGCACGAAATTTCAAGTCCTGGGGTCAAATTTGACCCCACGATAGTAGTTCAGGGTTAAAATTACGAAAAGGAATTCAATAGTCTTCTGTTTTTACGCATCTATTGTATGATGCAAATTCTTGAACTCATGATAAATTGTCAGAAAACTGAGAAATCTTCAATATTTAGGACATAATACTCTCTGGTGAAAAATACAACAACCTACAGTTGATAATGCAGGGTAAGATTAAAGGTAAACACAGAAGAGGACGAAGGAGAATGTCCTGGTTTTAAAATGCATCGGATGCAATTCAATACACAATTGTTCTTCAAACTAAGATAAGGATAATGATAAGGATTGCACCTCAAAGATAAGGATAGCAATGATGATTGCCAACTTCCGTGGCAATCGGAATGCACGTGACGAAAAAAAAGAAAACAAATAGGTATTTTTTAAACATTAAAGACGACATATTCCTTTAAATACCTTAAGTATTAACCATATTTATTTTACGCCTAGTGTAATATAACCAACGGTTAAATATTTATAAATTTGTTTGATAATATTTTACATACTTTAATTAGATTCGAATAAAAAATTGAAATAATCCATTAAAACAAAAATTCCAAAACTAATTGATTGTAATAAAAACATTGTTCAATTTTTTAATACCAGCAATTTCACTTTATATACACGTAATAAACTAAAAAAACCAACGTGCTTTTTTAAATCTAATCTAATTTTGCTGCTTAATAATAAATATTAGGAAACATAAACCAAAATAAAAATGTTGACCTTTGTTATGAAGTAAAATATTTTGACATGACATGTTACAATGAAGTAGCAAAGCGTAAGTTATATTTTAATGGGTTTTAAAATAATTATGTATGAAGCTATTAAAATAGTATCTTACTGTCTGAATATTTTTAAATGCAGATTGTTTTTTCATATAATTACCAAAGTAATCAATATTCTGAATTTTTTAAATAACTATCATAAGTAAACAGAATAATAGAATTAGTTACGTTTTACGATAATTATACTGTTTTATTACTTCTTTTTATTGTTCTTTAACCACTGAAATACAAACAAAAAATACCTCATGGAAAATAGCTTTATTAAATTTACCAAATAACCGAAGAAAGAAGATACTAGTTATTATGCAGCTAGAAAGAAATATCCTTCAGTCATGTGGTAGGCTGACAAAATATTCTGTTAAGAACAATGAGAATATGTAATCGATTATAGTCCATCAGCAGATAATTCTAATAGATCCAGTTTTATATTAGCAAATTAATTAGGTCACAATTAATTAACTACTTTTGCAATTTATTAGTCCACAATTAATTCATTGTTTTTGAGCATGTCGCTAGTCGACATAAAAATACAAATTACTTATTTTTTAGATAAAAACTAATGTAATAGATAGAATATCGTTTGTAGACTATTATAAAACTATAAATAGACAAGATAGACATACAAGTTGTGTGTAAGGTCATATAGGTACCGAGTGCCAGATTAATTATTACTCAAGAAACAATTAATTATGGATAATCGTTTGGAGATTAATGCAAAATCAATTAGGTGTTAGTAGAATAAAAAAATTACTTATTTTTTTTTTAAATAAAACTATTATATTTTCACAACAAGTGAGCGTGGTTACTGACATTATAATATAGTCCATGTCGTGAAACCGCTGAATATTTCCGTGAAGGAAAAATGTTTATGATTCTGTTTCTTTGTGGATTTCTGTTCAAAAATGTCCACTTTGACTTAATCTGAAGGGTTCCGGGCAAAATTTTTGGTCATATCTTCTTAAACAAATATTCAACTAGTCAATAATCAATATTTTTAAACAAATTCCAAAAATTACCTTTTTAGCCCAGGATTTTTTTTTATTTTTCAAAATGTTACTAATAAATTACAAAATTTTAATAAATGTCAATTAAACAATTAACGTTAATTAACAATTAAAAAACAACGGTCTTAATTAAAGCAAAATCCGATTGCTCTTCAGAATCTTAAAATTGAATGTTTAAACTTTAAATTATTTACAAGGCAACGTCAAATATAACAATTTACAATGTTAAATACTTTTCAAGCCTCGAAAATGCGTATTTTCGTATTTTTCAGATTTTTCTCGCTTATATCATAATATCTATTTATAGATAAAATTAAATAAAATAAAATAAAATAAAATAAAATAAAATAAAATAAAATAAAATAAAATAAAATAAAATAAAATAAAATAAAATAAAATAAAATAAAATAAAATAAAATAAAATAAAATAAAATAAAATAAACTAAAATAAAATAAAATAAAATAAAATAAAATAAAATAAAATAAAATAAAATAAAATAAAATAAAATAAAACAAAATAAAATAAAATAAAATAAAATAAAATCTTATTATCAGATTTGTTCAAAGGGACATTTATGAACAAGAATCTTTAAAGAAACCAAATCAGAAATATTTTTCCTACGGGAGCGGTCTCACAACATGGACTTATAATTGTGAAGTATGCCTGTTAATTAGTCAGTTCATTTAGGTTAGGTTAGGTTGGGTCTTCCTCCTCTGGTAGTTACTGGGCAAATTGAAAAGCTCTGTCACTATCTGTAGAAGAATATAATAGAAAGAAATCATGGAGGTTTGAGGATGGGAATCAGAAATGATAAACGAAATAGTGTGATTGACTTTGCAGTGGTATGGGATTTGGCTGTCATTAATACGTTCTTTATGAAGACTCAAGACCAGTTTGTCACCTATAGTACTACGAAAAAGAAAAGTCGTAGATATTGTGTAGTCAACACCGACCGGTGATAGTGGATACAGAGAAAAAGGAAAGCAAGTAGGACACCAGAAAGTAAAGTGGTGGAAGTTTAAGGATTAGCATTTGGTAATAATGTTTAAGAGTAGAGTGCATGAAGAGCTTGAGAAAAAATATACGGTAAATCACTAGTGGGAAGCCAACATTAAAGTTGTGGTGCGAGTGGGAGAAAAAGTGCTAGGAAAAACATCTAGTAAAGGGCCTTTTAGAGACAAAGAAACTTGGTGGTGGAAACGATGAGGTGCAACAGAAGGTCAGAGAAAAGAAAGAGGCTGAAAGGAATTATGACAGGTCTAAAAGAGCGAAAGATAAAGTAGCAAAGAGGGAAGCAACGCGCGCTATAGCTACTACTGAGGAGAGATCGTCTGCACAGCTGTATGAAGAGTTGAAGACACCCGATGGGATGAAAAGGATATACAGCATTGCTAAATTAGGGGACAAATTATCAAAGGACTTGACCCACGTGCGGAAAATTAAGAGTTCGAATTGTTAGAGTGTTAAGAACGATGTTAAAATAAAGCAAAGGTGGTTTGAGTACTTGAGTAAGTTGCTAAATGAAGAACACCACAGGAGAGACAGAGGATGCAAGATCCCAAATGAGAATATAATACCGGGTATAGCGAGAGATGAAGTTAGCGATGCTTCAAATATGACAATGAAGGGTAAGCCAGTAGGACCTGATGGAATACCTGTGAAGGTTTAAAAGGCTCTAGGAGAGGAAGGAGTTGTATTTTGTGGCAAGTGATGAGTAGAATATATAAGGAAGAAAGGATGCCCGATGCATGTAGAGACAGTGTGATGGTATCATCGTATAAAGATAAAGGGGACATTCAGGACTGTAAGAAATATAGAAGGATAAAGTTAATGTTGTACACAGTAAAAAATTGAGAGAGAACTTTAAAGCAAAGGCTATGGGAGAGACATCGATAGGAGAAGAACAGTTTGGGTTTATGCCAGGAAGGAGGACAACGCATGCCTTGTTGAGACAGTTGACTGCGAGAAGAAAATACAGCTCTATCTGATATTTATAGATTTTGAGAAGGCGTACGACACAGTTCTTAGACCAGACTTATGGAGATGTATGAGAGAGAAATGGGTATGAACTGCTGTCAAATTGACCGAAAGGTTTCCAGTGACGTTTGGTTTGCATCAGCACTGAGTCCCTACCTGTTTAGTCTTGTTATAGATGTACTGACAGAGAAAATAAGGAAGGGAGCTCCTTTGTTAATGCTCTTTGCTGAGGATATCGAGTTAGTACAGAAAAACAAAGAAATTTTGGAGAAGTTGGAGTATTGAAGAAGGGCTACTAAAAAAAATTACTTAAGGTTAGCAGGTCGAAAACGGAGTATATGTGGTTACGAGAAAGAGAGAATAATTTGGGGCGTAGAATTGCTTGGAGAAAAGCTAAAATAAGTGAGAGAATTTAAATAACTTGGCTCCTACATAACGGAAAATTTCACACTAGATCGAGAAATCGCCCACAAGATACAGGTTGGTTGGTTTAACTGGTTATGTGGAAGCCAACGAGCGGGATACTTTGTGATTGAAAAATCGGGGAGGCCGAAAGTATAGCATGTAAAGAAGATTTTGGATTTTGGGTAAGACTAGAAGGAGCAGGATCAGATGACTTAATTAGTGTAAGAACGGGGGTAACTACAGTCTCAAAAAAGATTCAAGAACAAAAACTACAATGGTTTGGTCATGTCAGAGGTAGAGATGAAAAACTATGTTAAACAAAGGATAGAGGTGTTAGAAGTTGATGGAAGAAGGGGTAGGGGAAAACCGAGAACATGAAAGGACTGTGTGGCCGATGACTTAAGAGAGAAAGGTTAAGGTGAAGAAGACCTAAGTAGACCTGAAATAGACAGAAACGAGTGGCGATGAAGAGTAAGTAACAACGACCCCTGAAAAGGGAAAAATTTGGGGAAGAAAGAGAGGAACAAGAAGTCAGTTCATTTAGTCAATAAACATACAAACTTGTGTAATTTTAATTGGATACCTTTGCTTGCAAGGATTAGAGGCTAAACGGAGAAAATTAGATATGCAATGATAAAAAAGATGTGATATTCTATTCCTTATGTCCATTTTTCCTGTTTCTCGCTATATTTAAACAATGATTTGAATTTAAACACTTTGCGGAATATTTTGGTTTGGGTTGCTGTAGAAGCTCTGGAAAGATAAGATTTTTCAAAGTACTTTTTCCAGTCGAAAAAATATTTTGGACTAGTTATTTTTTTGTTATCGGGTCCTGAAAGTTTCTTTAGTGTGGAATAAGTTGATATATGGTAAAAATAAACATGAGATTTGCTTATAAAAGATCGATTTAAGTTGTTTATTAGTTCTGTCATCGTTATCAAAACGGTGCATTATTTTTATGAAATTTATTTTTATTTTTTCTTTAGTTTGTTCTTTACTTGAAGGAATTGACATATTTTTTGTATGTTTGGCATAAAAATGTGTTGAGCATTCAAACAAATACTAAAATAAAAAGTGATGAAGATATTTATTGATTAATTGTAAAATATGTATTACAAATGAATTATTTATTCAAAATAATTGGGATAGAAAAGGATAACTTTCATGCGTTATTACCAATAATATTTGAATTATATTTTCATATTTTAGAGAAATAAATATTTGCCTATCGTGTATAAGTGATTTTTTCTAATGTATTCTTATCTTAATTTTAGGTCTCAAATTTGGGAGGCAAGACGATGGTTTACTGCGTAGCGGGAGTCAGTCGTTCTGCCAGTATCTGCATAGCATACCTCATGAAATACCACAAACTATCTTTACTGGAATCCTACAATTACGTAAAACTTCGAAGGCCCAGGATCAAACCTAACTGCGGTTTCTTTAAACAGCTTATAGAGTACGAGAAGCAACTGTTTGGTTGTAATACTGTCCAGATGGTGTTCAATGAGTTTGTTCAAATGGAAATACCTGACGTATATGATGCTGATTATAGGCCCATTACTAGTTATTCTAAAAAGATAAAAAATGGAAGGTACTGAGGTGTATCACACTGATCACGAAGATTTCGACTGAAACGTACCATGTATATATAGGTAGGGAATATAATAAGAACAGACCAGTATAACAGGTTTTTTGTGACTTGTTTAGTCATTAGTCATTCTCCTAATTTAATTGAATAAAAAAACATATTTCAAAGACATATTCGTTTTTGTTTAAAATATAGTCAGATAAATCGTAGCAGCCTATAATTTTGTCAGAATTATATAAAATTTTCAATATATACTTGCAATAAAGTTAGTTTCGTTATGATGAACAAATGGGGTAATACAAAAATGGTGTTATTAAAAGTTTGATAACCCCTGGTCTTAAACGTAGCTTTTGTAATAATTTTATTCGATATAACTTATTATGTGTAATATTTTACTCCTAAATGTTCTATTACTTATATAATGTAATTAAACATATTGAAAATATAATACGGATTTACAAATTTTTGTTGAAACATCATGAATGAAAAAGAAAAAATAATTTTTGTTATGAATGCATTATCTCGAAAAATGAATTGGAAATTCCTAAGACCATATCGATCTTAGCACTTTCTAGTAGTTTACAGTATATAATCTGTTATTTAGTGATAATATACAATTCTGATAATACGTTTACCAAACAGTAAATGAATATCCACAGCTAAAAATTAAGAGTAACAACTATGATCACATTTAGTGTCATTTAAGGTATTGATGCTGATCTCGCATTTATGGTTCTAACTGTCGGTAAATTTGCTTTAATTTTTTATTTATTATAAAATAAAATTGTTCAAGTTCAATAATTGTTTTTTAAAATACAAACTAAAGCCGCGTAGACACTTGAGCATTCGTCCTGAATGAGCAAATGATCCCAAGTTTAGGGATCCATTCTCCCGCACGGCATGCCCGTATGAGCAGTGAATAGGAAGTAGAGATCCGAACATCGGAATTCAGTCTGCCCTATTAAGTCATGGTGATGAAAAGATTCTAGTTGAAAGTTTTTCCCAGATTTATATACAGGAAACTATTTAAAAGAAACCACAAAAAAGCGATGGTGGCAGAGAAACTACACACGGAAGGAAATGCTCAAATGTTGGGTATGAAAAAGACTTCAGAAACTTTACTCGAATGTCACCAGTGAATTTTGATAGTAGAAAGGACAATATTTTCAGAAAGCCAATATCTCTAGCGTGTCTTAACGCTTAGCTCTAATGCTTAGATTTCTGGCTACTGGTGATTCAAACAGCAGTTTGCAGTACCTATTTAAAATTTCGAAACAAGCGATTGAATGAACAATTTCTGAAGTGTGTTAAGACATAGTAGACTGTGGACTAGCTTCTGGAGTTGATCGCAAAAAATTAAAAATTATTCAGGTCCTGATCGAATAATTTCAGGCTTCTGAGGCAATGTGACCGCGCTAACAAGCTGCGGTGACGGATTATTATGTCAGTTTTTATTAAATTACGATAAGTAGAAGTTCTTCATCTTCTTACTCTTTATAAGCAATTCTGCTTGTTCATTGGCGGATTAACACCTCTATGGAAGGTTGTCACTCAGTCTTGTGCGCGGTCGTTCGATACTTCTTCGCCGATTGGTGACTTATCTCTTGCTATTTTGACGACACGAGTCTCCTCAATCTGCTTATGTGGTTATTCCATTCTTTTTTTCTATTTTGTGTCTATACATTTATTACAGCGTAAGTTACATTTTATAGATATACATTTGACATTTGTGGATCTGAGAAAGGCGTATGACTCTGTACCAAGGTCATAACTATGGAAAGCAATGTGCAAATTAGAAATACAGACGGAACTCATAGAAGCTACAAAAGCTCTGCATAAAGAAAATATAGTGTCGAATAAAATGGGAACAAGAATCATAGGACACTTCACTACAACAAAAGAGCTCCTTGCAGGGTTGTTTCACCATCTTCAGCCCTGTTTAAAATATACTTAGAAGAAGCCTTGATTACATGGAAAAGAAAATGCGAAGGCATGGGAGTACTGGTACGAAACGAATACCTATATACGTTAAGCTTTGCAGATGATTAAGTATTGAGTGAACAAGACCAAGAAGACCTCAGTTATATGATAAAGAAACTACAACAAGAATATACTAAGGCTGATCTATAAATGGACCTCGCAAAAACAGAGTATCTATGTACAAGTAAAGAAGACATAGATCTTCAGATTGATGACAACGGAACAGTCAAAGGAATGGATAAATTCAAATACTTGGGGTTTATAATAACGAAAAAGACAACAACTAAGGAAGAAATTAAGCAAAGATAAGGACAAACAGAAATCCGAAAACTTAACTTGGTGTGGTGAAGACACCAAAATATGAAGACAAAAACATAGATTTATACAAGATTAGTGCGAAGTAGTATGACCTATGGGGCTGAAAATTCGATTATAAACAAGAAAAACAGCAGTAAGATAGTAGCAATAGAGATGGAATTCCTGCGAAGATGCTGCAGAGTAACAAGAATAAATAGGAGAAGTGATGACGAAATAAAACAAAGAACATCAATACAAACAGATATACCAACATATGTAGAACAAAAAAGACTAAAGTGGTATGGAAATGTAAGAAGAACTAGCGACAGCAGATGGAAAAAGAGAATAGCCGAATGGAGCCCAATAGGAAGGACGAGAAGAGGACGACCCTGAAGATCTTGGAGGAACAAAGTATACGACGCTATGAGTAAGAAAGGCCTAAACGATGGAGAATAGGACAATAAAAAGAGATGAAAACAGTTGAGCAACGGAAAATTGGACACTAGATCGAGAAATCGCCCACAAGATACAGGCTGGTTGGTTTAACTGGTTATGTGGAAGCCAACGAGCGAGATACTTTGTGATTGAAAAATTGGGGAGGCTGAAAGTATAGCATGTAAAGAAGATCTTGGATTTTGGGTAAGACTAGAAGGAACAAGATCAGAAATGACTTAATTAGTGTAAGAACGGGGGTAACTACAGTCTCAAAAAAGATTCAAGAACAAAAACTACAATGGTTTGGTCATGTCAGAGGTAGAGATGAAAACTATGTTAAACGAACGATAGAGGTGTTAGAAGTTGATGAAAGAAGAGGTAGGGAAAAACCGAGAACATAAAAGGACTGTGTGGCCGATGATTTAAGAGAGAAAGGTTAAGGTGAAGAAGACCTAAGTGGACCTGTAAGAGAGGCCTAAACGATGGAGAATAGGACAATAGAAAGAGATGGAAACAGTTGAGCAAGGGAAGGCAGCTAATCCCTGTAGAATCCCTGAATATATATATATGCGTTACATTTTCTTCTAATGTCTTCACTTATCTTTCGATCTCTCAACGTATTTTTGTAATTCTTCTTAGCACTCTTATCTCTGCCGTTTCCAGTAGCCTTTATGTTGTGCCTGTGTCGGCACATTATTACTAAGGCACATGGTATTATTGTTCTTACGCTGGCTTTGTAGATTCTTGACTTCATTTAAGGTTAGAAGAGATGTTAGAAGTACAATAGCAATATTTAAAATACGAAATTAATACGGACGAATATCATATCAGGCTTACGGTTGGAAATCAGTAATTACGCAATTTCTTACAAACAATTTGTGGACAGTAGGCAGTGCCATGTATCTACATCGAAAGCAAATTAGTGATTTAACAAAATTATTATTTTATAACTATTGGTAGTAGATGAATCATTAGATGCCTCAATTATATTTTTATTTATAAGCATTTACAATACAAGTATTTTCAGAAATCTATGTATTTTATTGTCAAGGCCCCAATTTAGTTGTAGTAGTCGGTAGTGAATCGCTTGTCTTTAAAATATTTTGTGATGGAAAACAGGCACTACAAGACTGGTCACCCCCGCTGTATGTAATTTTTGCTCGTTCTCTCCAGTATGAACCATTGAGGCTGTCCACTTTCTTCCGACAATCCTTTCTTGTCATTTGAATTGGGCCGAAAATTTGCTCCCATGTATCTTTTTTTTCATGAGTTTTTGAAATAAAATTTGTCTTAAATCCAAAGCAGTGTAAATATGCGAAAATAATCGATAAGTAAAAGACAGTTGTATTAAGACGTTTCAATTTTATGTCTTTTTATTATGCAATAAATATATTAAATTGCACACATAGTGCGTGTGCGGTCCAATTCACTACTAAAAAGAAAGAGTTCAGAGTAAAGAGCAGATGTCTGTTTCGCCATTCGGTGCGTCTATAGTTTTAATACTTCCGTACTCACCAAGCACGAAATGAATGTGTGCCCACTTTGAACTAATGACAACTCTCGACTTGGGCTGAGCGGTATGGACCAGTTCTGCTCACCCCGTATTTATCTGAGCAAAACAGGGCGAACGAATGCTCAGTTAGGGCGAATGCTCAGGTGTATACGAGCAGGAAGTTAATACGTACGCCATTGTTCACAAACATATTGGCACGTGAAAAACATAATTGTTCAATCTCAAGAAAATTAATAATTCCTACAAACGATGAGCCTCTTATTATTGGATTGTTACTTTTTTATTTGAACGCAGAACAATTGTTGCAACATCAGTTTTACTTATTATGTACTTTTACAAGAAAGCTTGTTTAATGATACTGGGAGTGTATTAAGAATACACTTTTTCAAAAACTTAAATTACTGTGCAATTATATAGCGAGATTTTAATCATATGAAGAAAAGTTGATAATATTTATTGCAACTATTGAAAATATTTATATAATTAAATTAGAGAGTCATCTTAACCCTGTTTATTATAAGTTTGTGTATAAAAAGAAAATATAAAACAAAAATAATGGAACATTTAGCTGAGCATCTGTGTTTTATGTAATAACTTTTGTACCTGATTAGGTAGTAGAGTTTTATACTTATCTATGTTAGTTTAAAAAAGATATTTAAATATCATTACATACTAGGCAATCAGAATGTCCACTCTCAGATGCCGCCTTTGAAGTTTTTCAGCACGCGCGCCATGTTTTAGAAGGAAACACAGACACACAGACATATGATTTGTGAGGTTATGTAATTGTTTATATTTATGTTTAATTATATTATATTTAGGTTATTATATTTAACAATGTTAATATAACTGTATAGTATATCCATGATTGCCGTAAGTCAATTAAACCGGGTTAATTTTTCTATGTACCCCACATAAACAACACTGATTCCCTCTAAAACATGGCGGAACGTCTGCGCGAAGGAGATGCGCGTACTTAATTTTCAATGGAGAGTGGGCATTCTGATTGTTTATTATTCTGTGACTAGGCTATATATTATTGAATTTTATTCTGTACGTCATTAAAATCAATAAATCTATTTTAAGACAGTTTTTTAGAGTGTAAAAGAAACACAAAAAAAGTAATATTTATATATTTTTATTCTAAGTATACCATTAAGTATTTTTCTAAAAATAATTATGGATCATTTTACAGATAGTTATATCAAACCTATTTTAAAAAGTACAATTCTTAAACTAATGCACAAAATAATTTTAACCCTGCTGTACCGTGCGAGTCAAAAATGTACTGTTTGGGTCAATATGACCCAAATGTGGTTTACGGTAATTAATCCAAAAAAAAAACTGATGGTGCTAAACAAAACTTGATTAGCAAAAAATTATAGTTAATTAAACAAAAAATATGTTGCTAATGTAAATTAAACCGAATTATAATAACAAAAATAAAAGGCATTTTTTCTTTCCCAAAAAAGCCTAAGAACAAATACGTACAAAATTGAATTTAGTTTACAACTGGGACAATAATAAAAACAATGGGTTTTACAAATATGTTTGTAGGCGGAGTTAGATTGTCTATAAATGGTTCACTAGAATTTTCTCTCCTCGCTCCTGTTCGTGTTCTTTTAACCAGTTCTTGTGAGTCTTTAGTTCTTAGTAAATCTTTCCTGGAAAGGATAAGTCGTTTCACCAGTGTTTTTCCTAATTCCTCAAAAAAAAATTCGCCGTTTTGTAAGTTTGTTGGTGTTTCATTGGGAATTTATTGATGTCCATAAAACGAACGCATTGTAGGCAGAATTGTCCAGCATATTATACAAAACAATCATAGGCCAACGATTTGTCTTCTTCTTACAGGTATATGTAAGATCAACCAACAAGCTGATCTAGGAGTATCCACTGCTCCGTTACTGGAATTGTAATCTAAAATAATTTCGGGCTTTTTGTCATTTCTGTCACTAATAGCCTTATCATGATGCAAAGTAGTCATAAGAAAAACATTTTTATTCTTTTTAGGAATATGGTTAACAACAGTGATATCTTGAATAAAATATGAACTACTTTATTTGCAATTTGTGCTGGAAGCTCTGGCTTATTTTTTTTACAGTCCCCAGCATTGTATTATTTCTTCTTAGAAGAAGTTATCTTAAATAATTGTTTGATGCAAAAAAGTTATCACAAGTAATATTGTGGCCTTTTAAATCACTTCACAAGTAGCACAACACACGCATTCCCTGATTTCGTTCTGGCGCGGCACTTTCTTTCTTTTCTGTATAGATCTGCAATTTTAGAGCATATAAACTTTTACTGACACATAAAGCCCAAATATTTTTATGTCATATTTCGCTGGTTTACTTGGAATGTACTGTTTGAAGGGACAGCGGCCTCTAAAGGCAACTAGTTGCTCGCCGATAATAACATTTTCATCAGGGTTAAAAAATTTTGGTAGATAGAAGTACGTCTCCTATTCTGTCTAGTAGTCTTGTTATCAAAACGTATTACTTGCGAATTTTTTGTAAATACTTCCAGGACCATTGTTGCATAAAATACACAACGACCCGTTTCTGCATTCCACAAACTTTTAGTTTATTCGCCATTGGACTTAAAAACTCCAGCTAACAATAAAAGACCAATGTATTCTTGAAAACCAATTTTATCCAAGTCTTCCCAGTTGGTTCCACAAATACGCTGTTCTTCCATGTTGGTCATATTTATAATTTGGTTTGCAACTATGTCAGAGAAGAGTGCGTCAAAGGAATTTTTGATATCAAAAATTCGTGCACATTCGTACCTTGTAACTACTGGAGCATCATTTATAACCTTATATCCCGATAACCTAAGCTTTTGAATGAATGATATTCGTGCTATTGCATCTCTTAATTTCTTTAGTTTGGTCTACATTTGATGTTATTTATATTCCCAAGAATTTGTACGTATCTACGTAATCAACTAAAATATCTTTAAAAACCAGTTGGATGTTTGTTATTAACACTGCATCGTCTGCAAAACGTAAGTTATTTCAAGTTTCTCCATTGATAGATATACCTTCTGTTCAATCTGAAAGCGCTTCTTTATATACCGCTTCACTGTAGACATTAAAGAGAAACAGGGACAGCATGCAACCCTGGCAGACTACTCCCTGTATTTTCATATCCCAGGTATTGTGGTTGTCAACTTTTAACTTGGAGGTTCAATTCCAATATAGATTAGATGTAATTTTTATATCAGTTCTGTACATTTTTGCTTTTAATATATTTACTAGCTTTTCTTGAACCTTATCAAATGACTGTTCAAAGTCTACACAACACATGCTGAGACAGCATATTCAAGCCGAACACAGCATCTCTTGTAGTCATGCCCTTTCTAAATCCAAATTGTGTCATTTATTTCGTATCCAATAGTTTTAACAAGTCTGCTGTGTTCTGCAGTGTCTAATGACATTGTATCAAGAAAAATTTCCATTTACCAAATTAATCGACAATATTACTGTATTTCATCTCTCTCTCTCTCTCTCTCTCTCTCTCTCTCTCTCTCTCTCTCTCTCTCTCTCTCTCTCTCTCTCTGTCTGTCTCTCTCTCCAGCTATACGAAACACAGATAGATATATCAGTACTTTAAACTATCTTACGTTAAAAATTGTGATGATAAATGAAAATAAACTAATCCGACATGTTTGTATAAACCAACTGTAAAAAAGAAAAAAATGGGTATTTTAACTAATTAATGCTCAATTATTGGATTCGATTTTGACTTTAATTAATGTGATGAAAATCTTTATAACAAGAAATTTATGACTATTTTGATATGTGAGCAAAACAAACAGAAAATTAAAGATAAAGCTCTTTCTACAAAATTTAATTATTTTGTTTAAAATGTATATAGTCTGTATATCTAATTTAACTTATTTTTGTAAACTGTCAATTAACGATGTTATTTTTTATTTAAAACATGGTTTTAGTTGTATGTAATATTACATTTTAATTATATATTGTAAGTGTAGGGACCAACTATACTTTGATAATTTGTAATCTATAAAAATAAACATTAAATAATAACTAGTTTTTTTATTAAAATAATTTATACATTTCCTGCGCTTTAATATTATACTTGAAACTAGGAAGCATTCACTAACTATGGATGTTTTTTGTTATGGAAACCGCTAGTTCAACACCGTTCGAAATAAAGCCAATTGGGTTATTTAATAAATTCAATTAAATAATATTTAAGTGCTCGAAACCTCGGCAGACCTGCTGTATATAATATACTTCTTTCTAACAAACGATGGACTTTTGTTTGATCCTGGTGTACTTAAGGTTTCTGACATTAAGATGAAATTGAACGGCTGTAATTTGTAATCTCACGTTAATCTTAACTTCTTAACCTTTTATAGTTTCTATAGTAGTTTGTATAGTACATTCACCTGCAAACCTGCAGTTAATAAATTGTCGAGTATTTTTCAATTAAATTTTTGTTGCAATTACGGCCTAGATTAAATTGTATTGTAAGCTCAAAGTTCAAAGTTTATTAGTATGATAGAAGCATTAACCTCTGTGTTGAGGTATATATTATTTGTGAAATTATACATTGGAGTTTTGAGTTCATTTGGGAGCAGTGTATTATAGAAAGTTATCTAACCATCATATATAGTGTAATTATTAGTAGCTGTCAATACAACCATAATTTTTACTCCACAACTTCATCGTTTGATTGTATTTACCATCGTCGATCGAGAAGAAGCGGACAAAGGGGCACTACAAAACGATTCGATCCTCAAAACTACATTTGAATCTGTCCAGTCTTGGACTTCTTCGTAGGGTTTGAATTTGGGTCAAATCAGTGGGTTCTGTCAACAGATGGCACATGTTAATTGTTGTTCTCGTTTGGCAAGATTGACGATTTATACACAGATTTTTTATTTCCCTATATACCTTTGTTCTTCCGTTATTGTTATTGTTGCTACAATTCTATGGTTTTATTTTGTATGTAATTTTTTTAAAGTTCATGCAGACCCTTTTCTAGAAGATTCACTATTCACACGTAAATAGCAGAGCTCCAAAACATAACTGGGAATCTGGAGCTCTATAAAACACCTGCTATGTGCCTGGTTAGTGAAAAGTGTCAAAATACTAAACACATAAAACACGACAACAAAAAATATTGCATAATATTAAAGGTATGCAAATAACATACTGTTAAGAACATAGTCTGTTGGGAGTCGGTTGGGTAGTGCTCTTTTCCCAATGTAAGCAATAAAATAGGCAACCAATAACACAATTTCAGAGACGTATTCAAATAAATGAAGCCATCGGAGAAGACGGATGAAATAATGAGAGTGTTGCAAATAATCGATAAAACTAGAAAATTACAAAAAGTCGAAGGAAAGCTAAAAACAAGTTTATAAATGATAGAACAGGGTTCTATCCTATATCATTTGATGAGAGAACAGGGTTTTTAAAATTGGTCAAGAATAATTATACAAAAACCGTCACAAAAGAAAAAAGTAAACATCGGAACTAAAAACGGCAAATTCCTCATAAACTTAGCAGAAGAAAAAAACTAAAAATAAGCGCACATTTTGTTAGGAAAGATACAAGAGACTTGATAATAACAAGGATCTCCCCTGCAAATCAAATCGATTACTTGGTAAAAGAAGACATTCACGTTTACACTGCACAGAGCAGTAGGATCTGCAAAAGGGCCGATATCAAACCACTTCATAACATTAAAGCAATAAAGTCTAAAGCAACCAAGTGAAAACTAAATACGATTAAAAGTTTTGAAACAAAAATGTTACAAGAAACTGAGCCCAAAGAGCATTTTAAACATGATATAAGATTAAGATTGAGATTTAAATTTAGATTTTCATCACTAGGTACTGCGACAGTAAAAACCCTGTCAATCCTAGCAAAACAGGAGCAGTCGATTTCATAAGGAGAGGGGACCTAGATGACTTTTGGATGCCTGCTCTGTATGGATAAACTCTCAAAGAGGTGAATGAGATCAAATATCTAGGAGTAATACTAAATAAGCGGCTTACATGGAACGCCCATCTTAAAAGAACATCCAACAAACCGAAGCTTTTCCTTAGCGGATATGTGGGAACCATGGGATATGAAACCCAAACAGCTGCATGGCTGTAATGACATGACTGTAATCAGACCCATGTTAACGTAAGGAGCACTACGTCAGGCGGATGTCACCAGAAAGCAGAGCCAAGGAATACCTCGATCAAATTTGGTGGGATAATTAAAAACAACGATATCATAAATTGTTATTAGGAATCGATAAACTAACAACTTTATCAGATGAACAACAAGGATTCAGATTCGGAAGATCCTGCGTAGACGCCGTATTTGTACTAAGACAAATCACAGAAGAGGCCATAGAGTACAATCAACCAGCATATCTATGTTTTATAGACCTGACAAAGGCTTTCGATCGCATCCAAGTCGAAGACGTATTACACCTACTGTATAAAAGAAACATACCAATCAATATTATACAAACCATCGAAAATATTTACCTCCAAAATCGAATACAGGCAAAGATAAATGGAAAACTAACACAGTGTATACCAGTACAAAGCGGAGTCAGACAGGGTGACTCGTTGAGCCCACTTCTCTTTAATATAATAATGGACCAAATAATACAAGCAGTCCTAAAGGTCATGGCTACAGAATGGGGAACAAAAAAATCCAAATATTATGTTATGCAGACGACGCCGCATTAATCGCCGAGGCAGAAGACGAGATCCAAATATTAACACATCTTCAATACAACAGCTATGAAATACAATATAATAATATCAGCAGACAAAACCAAATGTATGACAACATCTAAATACTCACTACGGTGTAAAATCGAAATTGATGGGAGAATAATAAAGCAGGAAGCAAGGTTTAGATATTTGGGAATAGATATAACTAGTTACGGAGATGTTGAAGAAGGAGTACGACAAAAAAGCTTAAAAGCAAGTAAAGCGGCGGGTTCTCGTAATGACACAATCTGGAAGAACAAACACCTAAGACAAGACACAAAAACAAGAATCTATAAAGCAGCAATTAGACCTATATTAACATACACGGCGGAGACAAGACCTGATACACCTAAAACGAGACAATTGGTAGAAACAACGAATATCAGGGATAAGTTTATTGAATAGGGAGAGAAGCGAAAACATAAGAAGAGCATGCAATATAGAAGACATAAATGGATGGGTTATAAAACGAAAATAGGAGTGGAACGAACATATCAGTAGAATGGCAGAGGATAGAATGGTACGAATAGCACGAGGTAAGTCACCAAATGGACGAAGAAGTATTGGCAGACCAAGAAAAAGATAGTGCGACAATTTAGGAGGCTAATACTGAAGAAGAAACAGGCTTTAAAGCCAACATACTAGAAGAAAGAAGTTATTAGGAAGTTAAGAGTAATAAAACGTAGATTTACAGAAATACACCCTTATTATAAATAATGAAGGAGCATGAAAAAGTTATGAGGTAAAAAAATAGAAAGATGAATTGAACGATTGACGGGCTTTTAAATTCTCTATAAAATTTGTAAAATAACATGTAGGCAGCAGCCGAGCAAAAAATGGATGGAATACTTTAAAAATAATCAATAAGTAAGGAAATAGAGAAATTAATAAAAAACAATAACTTAATAAAAAAAAACTGAACAACAAATCTTTTACGATAAAATTCATTTTGGCGAAAATTATAAATTTGGGAGGGCAACCACTACAGAACTGCATTAGTAACTTAATAAAGAAATTATGAGCAAGGAAAAGCTGCCAGACTTTTCATAAAAACGACGATACAATTGTGTACCAGCAATAAAGTCATGTCTTTCACACTTCATTTAATATTTTGTCATTATTAATAAGGAGATTAAACAGTTATAAAAATAAGGTGGTAGGAAAATATCAAGCCAGTTTTCATAAAGGTAAATCCAAAATTCATTAAATTTTTCCTATCAAACAAACTACAATAGATCTCTTAGATCAAGTGGATTAACGCATAAACATATATGTATATTAACATAGACCGAGCAGTTTGTAGAGCTAGGTGACGATAGAAACGCTCCGCATGTCTGCGCGAAACACTACGTCAAATTCCCAAACTAAAGTTTGTCGGAGTCTACCATATTTGTTGTCATTGTTAGTTGTGTCTCTCTATCTTACATCAAGGTAAGTAGAGCAGCATATGTTTTTGTTCGGGAAAGAGCAAGTGGGGAGTTTCAATGCGCTAGAGAGAGGCATATGGAACAACCGCAAAAGATGATGTCGATGCCGAAGGGTGCAGCCAACATAAATTGCTTTGCGCAGCTATGTTTGACGTCAGTATATGGCAGAAAAACGTTAGAAACTAGAAGTGTTTAAATTTTTTTGCAAATTTTTTATAAGTGTTAAGTTCCAATTTAATACTTTTCCAATAAATTATTATGTTTTTAATTATGGTATTATCTTGCAGTGCATTTAATTGTACACAGCGACACAAAAATTGGAAAGATATATCATTTTATGAGTAAGTAAATTCATAAATTAAACTTGGAAATCCTACCAGATATTTAGCACCTATTAATTTATTTTTCTCTACCAATGTTTAAAATAGATACATATATATGGGAGTCTTATTTTCATTTTATAATTACGTTGAAAACTAAAGGATGAAGCAAATAAATTGTTTTAGATTTCCTAAAGATTCATTCAATTGCAAAAAATTAATTATAGCAATCAGCCGTGAAATTTTAAACCAACAAATAGTTCTAAAATGTGTGTACCTAACCTAACCTAACCAGTGAGGGATCAAAAACAAATGAGAATCATATATTTGTACTCAAATACAGAAAAAAGAAATGGTTCAATATCAAGAGTAAGAAAGAAAGAACAAAGATTCATTTTACCACCATGTGGTCAAAAATGCAGATTCCAAAATATAAATGTAGTAATATTGCGAATCAAAGAAAACCGAATAATGCATTTACCTTATAATTCCTGGGCAAAACAAAAGGGTTTACAAAACATATTTTATGGCAACTAGCAATTAACAATAGATCTATTCAGATTGTACTCAAAAAACACAGTATTTGTGAATCTGGTAAGATTATTGATGTAGATAGAAGAAGACAACACAGAAATCATAAAAAGAGGTACCGAACCACAAGATAGAATAAGGTTACACATAGATTCAATTCCAAAAGACAAGGTTTTGTTGGGAGTATCGCAATTGTCCAGAAGCCGAGAAAGCTAAATTAAAAGATGAACACATTTACAGGAAAACGCTAATTCTACTCAGCCGTGAAGAAAAATAAAACGACAAATAGAAGACTGTCGATGATTTGACAGTTTTAGTTTATGACCCTCAAAAATTTTGCCTCGTCCTATTGGACATGCAAACTCATTCTATTACGTCTCAAAGTTGAATATTTTAAATTTTAGTGTGTTTAACATCAAAAACCGCAGAAGGAGTCTGCTATTTGTGACACAAGGAAAAAGGTTTGCGAGGTGCGAACAAAATAGGAACATGCCTATTTAAATATCTTAAAGATCCTTTTAATAAAAGTAATGGAGCAGATATGAACATAATAGTTTACTGTGACAATGGTTGTGGACAAAACAAAAACAAGTATATACTTGTCCTTTATGTATACATGATCAACAAACTAAGAATCAAGTCTATCACCCACAAATTTTTCATTAAGGGACATAGCTAAAACGAAAGAGACAGTGTACATGCCAAAATCGAGAATGAGATTACAAAAAATAAAAAAAACCAGTCCCATCTTTGTTCCTGATCAATAGGCTGTAATAATCAGACAGGGTAAAAAACGTGCAAAAAATATCAGTTGAACGAACTGTGTTTCATTAAAGAAATTGTCTTCAAATATGTACATTAATATTCCAAATTCAAATTTTTCACTCTCCGAGTTATTAAACTGCAAAAATCTGATCCAACTACCTTGTTTTATAATTATAATAGTATGGCGAAGAAAGTTTTATGAAAACCGAAATTATTATTCACAGAAAAAATATTGAATTTAATAATATAATATTGGAATCTGATTTTGGAAACAAACTAGAGATTTCAGACGCAAAGAAAAAGGGGTTTCCAGAATTAATTTAAAAAAATGAATTCCGCATTATTACTTAGATTTCTTTAAAAACCTTTGAATTATCTACTACTTTGTGCATTATTGTACAGTCCAACGTTTGAAGTGATATATATATATATATATATATATATATATTATATATATATATATATATATATATACATGCAACAAAACCAATTTTAGATTTTAAAGGACGTCAACAGTATAAAACATTTTATAAATGGCTCTACTGGAAAATTACGTTTTTTGAGTTGTAACCCTCTTAACCCTCTTCTTCCGCATGGTCGATATATTTTTTGACGTCACTGTACATAAAAAATAATAATATCATGCTCATCATATACATAATAATACATATTCTCGAAATTATACATCACTTGATATAAATTTAACTGTCTTTAAGTTGGGACAGAGTATATGATTCAATAAAAACTACAGTTTCCTTTTTTGTTAGTGGTATCTGTTAGAGTCTGTTTCACTTAGACTCCAACAGATACCACTAGTAGCAATGTATATACGCTTTATTACCTATTTTACAGAAAATCAATTTCCAAAAACTAGTAATTGTCTGTACCTTCTTGAGTTTCCGAACTTGAGAAAGGGCTGACCCCCTGAATAACTCGTTTACATTTCTGTAAACAGTGTATTGTAAGCGAGTTCGGGGAAACCTAACCTAACACCGCCTTTGTGCTTATTGATGGGGTTGTTTTGGCATCGTGCTATTTTCTCCCCAAATCAAAAGAAAATATATTAAATAATATAAATAAAAAGTTTGTTTTATATGCAACAATTACAACGGTTGTAGAGTTATCGTTTGACATTGACAAATTTAGGTAGTGTTACATGGTCCAATGAAAACTCTTTATACTGTGGTAGTAGTAAAGAAATGTATTTTCTTTAACAATATATTTTAATTATATAAAAAAAAACTAAATAAAGAATACTTTTTTTATTCACGTTGCAAATGGCAATATTAAGGTTACAGATCTATTATTACCGCCCATGTCAATATTAGGGAAAGCATGTAAACGTAACAAACATTTCTAAAAACTATAACTTAAGACCATAGAGGTCAAGTAAACATTTCTTTGTCATCTTTAGTCAGTCCTACACAGGCGTCGTGAACATAACGATAGCAGAATATGCAAAAGTGCATATCTTCTTTACTGTAGATGTTACAAAGAAAACAATTCATTGTTTTCTTTGCAACATTTACATTCATTAATTCATTTCTTGATTTCTTTGTTGTACTGCTCGTTGCTTTTCTAACAATTTTAATTGGATTATTCAATTTTTGTATTGGTGGAACAAATCTTTGATAACTTGCTAAGCATTTTGAGTCAGAAGTTGTTACTTGGTTAAACCCCTGATTACCTACATGTTATTTGTTTATTTTTTTTATTTGAAACTGCTTCAACCACAAGGGTTATTAGCAATGGTCAATTTTACAGATAACATAAATATAAAAAAAACAAAGAATACAATTAGATTTTGTTTATTAATTCTTAGGAAACCAAAAAAAAGTATCAACAAAGTATGATACGATTGCGATAATGTGTTCTAATATTTTGCTCATATTTGTATCAATCGCTGAGTTAAAATCTGTTGTAAACGGTTGTAACCTATATAAATTTAATTGCCACCAAATATTATTGGTTGTGTTCACAATACTGTTTTATATTTTAAAAGTTTAAAATCTTTACCTACCGTTCTCTACCGTTTATAAGTTTCACATGTGCTTATATTGATATCATCACAGCTGATGGATATGTCCCGTTTTGAATCTCAAGCGTTGGAGGAACAGTCCACTTTTGCATCTAAACCAATTCTTTCACACCAATATACTACTAGGGACTGTCCACTTTTGCTCTTTATCAAATTGTTAATATATGGATCTTTAATCACTGATTACAGGGGTGTATTTAACTAATTTTGACCAAATAATGGAAATGTCTGGTTTTGCAACTAGACCCCTCATAGACATATTATGTCTTATTCTAAGAAAATTGGTTTTACTCTGATGACGTCGAAATCGCACTGACAGCGCCGAATATTCTTGAGATTAGTATTGAAATAAACAAAGATAGAAACAAGTAGCAAAATGAGAATAGCCAACAGAGTAATGCAATTTTTATACTAATTGCATCCCTTAACACCGCGGGGGTAAATTCATAAACGTCCCGAGATTCGGTTGTAGGGTATAGTTGTTGCAAGTGTTATTAGTAAGAGTAAGTGTTTGAATTATGAAGCAGTAAACAGACAATTCACAACTGTAAGTTATATTTTAGTTTAGTTTTTTAGTTTACTTTTACAATTAAACCAGAGCAAACCCAAAACACACCCACACAAAACGATGTTGGGAGGTAAGAAAACCCGTATATATGTGCTTCATTGATTTTGAAAAGGCATTTGATCGCGTTCAGCATACCAGACTAATTACCGCCTTGCAGAACATCCAACTAGATGAGAAAGACATCAAACTTATTGCCAAACTTTACTGGAACCAAACAGCCATTATTAATACCAACAGAGAATCAAAGCCAATCAGTATTGAACGAGGCGTAAGACAAGGCTGTTTACTATCTCCCACCCTCTTTAACGTTTATTCTGAGAATCTATTTAGGGAAGCTTTAAAAGATCAAAAAGGAATTATCATAGGAGGAGAAATAATTAACAATATACGGTACGCCGACGATACTGTGATTCTAGCTGAAAACATCGACGATCTACAGGAGCTAATCCATAGAGTTGACATGGAATGCACAAATTGGGGACTGCCGATAAATATCGATAAAACTAAATACATGGTGACCAGTAAAGTGGATATCGGCGCAACCCAACTGATATTAAACCAACAACCGCTGCAGAGAGTTCAGAGATTCAAATACCTTGGATGTTGGATTACCCAAAATCTAGATCCATCCTTCGAAATTCGATGTAAAATTGAACAGGCAAGAAACTCATTTCAAAAATTCAAGCCTCTATTATCCAATAACTCATTAAATTTGGAAATCCGTGAAAAGTTTACAAGATGTTACGTGTGGTCTGTACTTTTGTATGGATGTGCAACTTGGACTTTAAACGCCGATATCATGAATAAAATCGAGGCGTTTTAAATGTGGTTGTATCGAAGGATAATAAAAATTCCATGGACTAGCAGAACCAGAAACTAAGAAGTTCTTCGAAGAATGGGACATCAACGAACTCTATTAAATATTATTAAGGAGCGTAAACTAGAATATCTTGGACATATAATCAGAGGACTAAGATATGAGTTCCTTCGGCTAATTCTCAACGGTAAATTCGAAGGAAAGAAATGAATAGGACGGAAGAAACTCTCTTGGTTGAGGAATTTGCGGCAGTGGGCAGGTTTGATAGGGGACCAATTGCTACCCGTAGCGCAAGACCGAGATCAGTATAATAATATTATAAGCATGGTAGTCGCCGACGTTCCGTAGGGATATGGCACTCTAAGAAGAAGAAACCCAAAATAAACATCCCACAAGTTTATGATCCAACTGCGGACAAACCAGAGAGCGATATTGAAACTTGTATTGATATTGAATGTAACAATTATAATGGGAGACTTTAACGCAAAGGTTGGGAAAGGAAACGTAGAAGAATGTACAGGAGGGCAACAGAAACGAAAGGGGTGATAGGCTTATCGACCTTTGCCAAAACAATAATTTTGTTATAGTTAATACATTGTTCAAAATGCCAAAAAAAAAGGACTATATACCTGGAAGTCACCAGTAGATCGCAAAAGAAAATTGTAAGAAACCAAATAGACTATGTATTCGTTAGACAAAGATACAGGAACGCAATTATATCCGCAAAAACCTATCCAAGTGCCGACATAGGATCAGATCACAACCCAGTAGTGACCAAAATTAGGCTCAAAATGAAAATAATAAAACGAAGAACAACAAATGCAAAAATCGATATAACTCACTCATAACGCCCACGCCTGGAAGATGAAATCAACAACGGATTACTGAATGTTAAAGAACAAATTCTGCAAAATAGTGAGACGTATAAAAAATGGTTATTAATAAAGACATAAATAGATTAAAGTCAAAAAGAAATTCTAATACCAGCCATATATATAATATATATAAAAAGAAGCAATGGATGACTGAAGAGATTTTAGATTTCAACATCGTCAATATAAAAACAAAGATAATCAGATGTACAAAAAAGTGGATAAACAAATAAAATACATAATTAAGAAAGCGAAAGATCAATGGTTAAAAGAACAATGCGCAGAAATAGAAGAATACCAGAAAAGACGTGATAGTTTTAACACACAAAAAATTAAAGAATGAACTCACAACAATAGAACAAAAAAACCGGGAATATTGAAAGATGCAAAGAAGAAACTTGTGTTAAATACTAATGACAAATTAAAGTGATGGACAGAATACATCAATGAACTGTTTAAATAAAATAGAACAGAGCAGATGGAGGTAGAAGTAGAAGAGAAATTGGTTTTTAAGATATTAAAAAGCAAATTAAAATATCATTAAAAAACAGCAAAAATGGTAAAGCAGTAGGTCCAAACCAAATCCCTATAGAAATCTTAAAATGCATAAATGATGAAACCTTAGATAATATAGTAGACTTATTTAACTCAGTAAACAAAACAGGATACATACCGAAACAGTGGATACTATCCAGCTTTTGTGCTAAAAATACAAACGATAAATATTGCAGTGAATACAGAACAATATCACTAATAAGTCACATTCTTAAATTATTCTTGAAAATAATACATGGTCGTATAAATGAAACACTGGAAGAAGGAATAGATGATAGTCAGTTTGGGTTTAGAAACGGACTGGGAACCAGAGGGAGTTATTTGCTTTTAAGGTGTTAGCTCAAAGATGCATAGATATGAATGTTAATGTGCATGTTTGTTACGTTGATTCTGAAAACGCATTTGACAAAGTAAGACATGAAAAATTAGTACAAATTCCAGAGACAAAAAACATAGACGATAAGGGCGAATAATAACAAACCTCTACTGGAATCAAAGAGCACAAATCGTAATAGATAACACACCCAGTCCAGAAATTGAAATCGGAATGAAAAATTAATGGAAGGTCTATTAACAACATAAGATATGCAGATGACACCGTGATTATGACAAGCTTTGTTGAACAACTCCAATTACTGCTAAACAAAACAAACAGTTTCTGTGAAAAATATTGACAAAAAATGAATATAAAAAGACCAAATACGTGATAATAATAAAGAAACCAAATATACCAACAAACATACAATTGGGAAATGCACCAATAGAAAGGATTAATAAATACAAATACCTAGGTACCTATATTTCAGACAAAAATGATCAAACAACCGAAATAAGAGCCAGGATAGAAATAGCAAGAAATGCGTTTGTAAAATGAATACGATTCTCTGCAACAAAGACCTTAGATAAGAACTGACAGTAAGAGCACTGAGATTCTACGTGTTTTCGATACTGCAATATGGACTTGAAGGCTGGACATTGAAGCAAGAACACATAAATAAGTTACAGTCCTTTTGAATGTGATGTTACAGGAGGATGCTTAGAATAGCATGGACACAGAAGAGAACTATCACGGTTTTGCGAGAAATGTGCAAAGAATGCGAAATAATAAACACAATAAAAATAAGAAGCTTATAATATCTGGGCCACGTAATGAGGGGACAGCGATATGAACTGCAAAGGCTAATAATGCAGGGAAAGATAAGAGGAGGAAGGAGTATAGGAAAAAGGAAAGTGTCATGGTTGAAGAATTCAAGAGTGACTGCTTTAAATAAAGTTCTATAGAACTCTTTGGAGCAGCAGTAGATAGAGTAAAGATAGTGATGATGATATCTAACCTCCGATTGGAAGAAGGCACTTAAAGAAGAATAAGTTATATTTTGTTACACCTGTATATTATCTAAAAAGCTAGTTGCTGGACCTTTGGTAAATTAAAAATAATATCTTTTTCACCTTGTTAATGACCATTAAGTAACAGAGTAATTAGAGATGTTTACACAAACTTTACTTTACTAGAGTTATATCATCATCTTTCATTAGTAACATCTTGATAAACACAATGCACATTTAATTTTATAAACTACAGTGCCGGTTTGTTTATGGTTGAAACAAAGATTCTTGTATTTTCAAGTTATTGTCCAATTCTCATTCTAATCTTCGACGTATCAACATTAAAAACCAGCTCATTATTGCTTATTATTTATCAATGAAAACACAAATAAAACTAATAACAATATATTTTTAATATTGATAGAGATATCTAACAATAAGTGTGTCGGTTTTAAAAATTAAATAAATTAATAATAAACTAATAGCCCGGTCCGGGAGCTGATAGCAAAAATGCGTCAACCAACCTCCTAGTGTTTGATAATAATTGGATTCATAAAAGTCACCGAAAGTTAAATAATTATACCTTAAACAAGAAAACATCCAAATGGACTCCAAAACTACGCCCGTGATGCATATGTTCCAAATAATGCCACAAACGACAGTATAAACCTCAACTAACGCAATTTGCTCAACCACAGATGTTCACTGAACAACAACAGATACAAGGAAATTTACCAAACTTTTTCGTTATACCTACACCATATAATTAACAAATAACTTAACAGGTTTATTGCGTAAGGCGCGGATCCGCGTTCAGGCCGTTCATTAATCGGTGCTAACGACGCTGATCCGTGCTTTACATGACTTCTATTTATAGTACGATATTTTATTAGCACGAGAGTTGCGCATTTATTTGCTACATCTGCATCTAAGCGTAGCATCAGGTAACGAAAGATACGTCATAGTTGTCACTTTTGTTGTTTTCTTTTATTCTTACTCGTGTTTGACTATTACAATGATGGAGAACGCCGAAGCAGGTTGTTCTCAGCCAAAACGTAAAAAAATATCCGTAAAAAACCCTAAAAAGTTAACAGAAGAAGAACTTGAATACTTTTTAACACAATCAGATAATATCGGAAGACGAATATATTCCATCTACAGACGATGAGGATGGGGATGAGTTGGGTAAGTTGTAAACAAGTGAGTTTAAAAAAGTGTTAAATTTGTATTTTTGTAGGTGACGACGATATTTCGGGTATTGTGCAAGCCATGCCATAGTGACAGAAACGAATCTGTATGCTGAACAGTTATTTCTATCGGGTATTACAGAAAAATCTAGAGTAACAAATTGGAAACCACTCATTGCCGAAGAATTCCATAAATTTTTGGGCTACTCTTACACATGGGGACATGGAAAACCAACAGAACGCAAGATCATTGGAAAACTGATAGTCTTTTAATGTAAGGTGAAGAAAATATGAGTAGAGACCGTTTTTTGTTAATGTTTCGGTGTCTGCACTTTGTCAAAAATCCAGAGGTAAGAGAAGTTATAGAGGACAAGCCCTACATAATTCGTATATTGTTAAATTATTTTAATCAAAAATTTAATGCCATATATCAGCCTGACAAAAATCTTTCCCTTGTTGAATTAGTAGTTTTATGACGTGGAAGTCTCTGTTTTAGAATATATATATATATATATATATATATATATATACATATATATATATATATATATATATATATATTATATATATATATATATATATATAGACAAGGTAGTCCAAAATTTTTTTTGACTAGTTTGGAAAAAATATGTAAATTTTATTCTGAAATCCGAGCTTTCGGTGGTTGTTTGCCACCTTTATCAAGGTCTACAATGAAAATTACTGTGTTATAAAATTAGGCTGATGTAATATAAAAGTTATAAAAACTTACCAGAAAGTAAGATTCATAGCATATAAAACACAACGTTAAATAACATAATATGATCTGAATTACTGAAGGCATTAAAACTTAAAACTTTAAAATAACTTAAAAATTAAAGAACATGTTACAAACTTTAAAAAGTAAAAAATAAGATGACATGTTTGTCAAAAAACAGTCGTCTTCGCAGGTTTGAATTCAGTCACATCTCACGAACAGAAAGAGGTAGTAGGAGGAACTATTGTTGTTTAAATAGTTCGATGTAACTACAAAAAACAAACTTTCAAACTGATGTCTAACAAAATGCCGTTTGTGATTTTAAGTACTACCAACCATGTTACCAACTTTAAATTGAGAGGGAAATTTAAAAAAGTTCATTATGTCAAACAATAAAAAGAAAATAGTATTTAGTAAGTAGGTTTAGAAAAAACATACAACCACAACAAAATGAACATCTGAATAATAACTGAAGTTAATCATGATAATTATAGCAATTAATAATGGAATTTAAGAAACAAGACATGAACCACTCTGAGATGCAGAAAAACCCTAGTCAAAAGTCAAAATAAAATTGTAAATTTTGCTAAGATTCTGGATCTCAGATCTTTTATTCAGATTGTTGTTATCACTCCTGCTGATATGTACCATTTCTAAGAATGTTCTCTTAAATTTATTTTTCTCTCTGGCTAATATTTTTACATTGTTAAAATCAATCTTATGGTCTAGATCGATAGTGTGTTCTGCCAAAGCACAAGTGGGTTTATTTAGTCTACAGTCACTCTTATGAGAAATGATACGACTAGACAGATTTCTTCCAGTTTCACCAATGTACGTGGATGGACATTCAGTACATTGAATGCAATAAACAGCATCTCTTGACTCTAAAGTAGTTAGGGGTTGTTTTATTTTGCTATACAGCTGACGTATGGTTTTGATGTTCTTGTTAGCTATTTTGATGTTCTTAAATTCTTTGAAAATTTTAGTAAGTTCTACGGTTAGTTTTGGAATATACGGAAGGGCATAAAAATACACACTTGTTTGAGAAGAATTGTTCTGTGCTGAGGGCACTGATTGAGAATTAGTGAGAATGTTATTTCTGTTAACAAATGGAACATCAAAAATTAATTTAATAATCAGTCTTAGAGGATATGAATTTTCAACAAAAATATTCCGTAAGAGGTTAAGATCATGTTGGAGATAATCAGGATGTGATAACCTTTTGACACGTTCTTTCATTGCTGGGACTAGGTTGGTTTTCATTCTAGAAGGATGATGGGAATGGTAGCTTATGAATCTATTGCTACATATGTACATTTGTTAGACATCAGTTTGAAAGTTTTTTTTTTGTAGTTACATCGAACTATTTAAACAACAATAGTTCCTCCTACTACCTCTTTCTGTTCGTGAGATGTGACTGAATTCAAACCTGCGAAGACGACTGTTTTTTGTCAAACATGTCGTCTTATTTTTTACTTTTTAAACTTTGTAACATGTTCTTTAGCTTTTAAGTTATTTTAAAGTTTTAAGTGTAATGCCTTCAGTGATTCAGATCATATTATGTTATTTAACGTTGTGTTTTATATGCTATGAAATCTTACTTTCTGGTAAGTTTTTTATAACTTTTATATTACATCAGCCTAATTTATAACACAGTAATTTTTTCATTGTAGACCTTGGTAAAGGTGGCAAACAACCACCGAAAGCTCGGATTTCAGAATAAATAGTACGCCTTAGCAAAGCTCTATTTTTTATTGACTACCACACCCAAAAAGAAAAAAGTATTTACATAATATAATATATATATATATATATATATATATATAATATATATATATATATATATATATATATATATTATATATATATATATATATATATATATGTATATATATAACAATAAGCGCCATAAATTTGGTATAAAAATGTATGCACTTACTAAACCTAACGGATTAGTTCAAATATGAAAGTTTATGCTGGTAAATTTAATATACAAGCCGGAACAGACCATTCAAAAAAAGTTGTCATGGATTTGATGCACAGACATCTAAATGCAGGTCACTCGTTTATGGACCATTTTTTACATGAGTTTGGGACCTTGTCGAAACACTTATAAAGAACAAAACATATTGTACAGGAACTCTTCTCAGAAGAAGACAAGGAAATCCAGTAGAAGTGACTAAAGCCAAGCTAAAAAAAGGCTAGTCAGTAGCAAAATATAAAAGCGGCGTTGTTGTTGGCAAATGGGTCGATAAACGGGAAGTAATGTATATTTATATTCACTGAGTTCAGCAATGTTATGGTAGAATCTGAGAACAAACGAAAAAAAAAAAACTAAAACTTCTTCCAATCGCCAAATATATTAAAAATATGAGTGGTGTTGGATCAAATGATATCATACTATCATTGCCAAAGAAACATCTTTCGCTGGTACAAAAAATTCTGTAATAACATGCTACAAGTGATTTTAGTAAACTATTATTTTTTATTTAACAAACATTCTGTAACAAAACCGTCTCTTTACGAATTTTGACTAGAAACTGTAAGAAATTTACTACGCTCTCATCTGAAAAATGTTCCTAAAACATTGAATAACTTGTCTGAACGGCATATTTTGAGCAAAATTGCTGAGAAAAATACAAAAGGAGAAACGATACGTAAAAAGTGCAGGGTGTGTACAGTGAAAAAAAAAAGAAAAGATACGAATTATGAATGTCTTATTTGTACTAACAAACCTGGTCTTTGCCTAGAAGCATGCTTCGTAACATACCATGAAGAACAAAAATTACTCTAGTTGGTGTATTTTTTGTAATATTTGTTACATATAACGTTCAAGTTGCTCTTATTATATTAATTTTAGTGTATGTTTTGTTCCTTTTCAAATAAAACATAATTTTTTGTAGCCTTTTGATATTTGCTCCCAAATGTGTACATATAATGTCTAAAACATATATATCATATAAAATACCCACAACCAACTATTATCACTGTTTGTTGAAACAAAGTTTTCTGCACCTGGCATATTCTTATTACATTAGGTACTCAGTGAACCTGTTAACAACCCCAAAACCTCAAACAATATGCAAGCAAAACAGGTTGACCAGAAAAATAGGAAGCAGTGGCAAACAGAAAAAGGAACAGAAATAGTCCTGATAAAAGAACTGTAAAGTAAACGAAAATTAATGATTATTGGTTAAATTCGCCAACCACTACTTCTAACATAATTCAAAGTCTAGATAATGATTTAGAGAGTAAAAATAACAGCAACTCACAAAGTAACCAGGAAAATAGAACGTCCTTTATTCTACAACCCTCCAATTTGCACCAAATATGACAAGTGGGCAAAAAGGTTTTTTATTCTTTAAAAAGGAAAATCTTAAAATGGTTTTTTATTCTTTTTCTACAGATGAACGTATTAATACAGATAAAAAAAATACAAATTTATCTCGAATCTCCTTATCAACTTGAAACTCCGGAAAAAAAATTGAAATTTCGGAAAAAAAAACCCGGAAAACCCTTGGAGAAAATAAATTCCTGCAGACTTATTAGCCTGCTCCCTATTCTGTCTAAACTATTGGAAAAACTTATCTAAAATAGAGCCAATTTTAATTGACAAACAAATAATACCTCGTCACTCAGTTTGGCTTTAGGCCACAGCACACTACCACTTAAAAAATTCACCGGGTTTACCAACAAATACCAATCCCTGAAACATCTTGATAATGATCTTTTATACAAAATCAAAAAATCCATTCCCAACAATAACTTCCAAATCCTAAGGTCGTACCTACAATATTGCCATTACCTTGTAAACATCACGATAAGTATACCACACACTCTACTCAATTACTATGTATGGCTGGAGCCCCTCAAGGAAATATTCTCAGAATTTGTGCTCTAATCTTTTCTCATTAAGACGCAGCCGTAGTATCACACACAGTACAGGCCATCCTACATGCAATACAAAAATTGGCTAAAAATGTGGAGTCTTCGAGCCAAGGAGGCAAAATTTTCGCAGGTAACATTTACAAACATATCGCTGCTTTAGAACAGAATTAGTCTATGTCCGAAATCACAATTTTTCAGATCACAAGAGAAATTTGAAGTTTTTCAGAACTTTAGTTTTCCATTATTTTGTTGTTCAAAGATTAACGTTTACTTTGTGCATACTTTTCAATTCATTTAGAAACTTTACTGTAAAACTAATTTTTTTTGTTTAATTTTTATTATAAAAAAAATTAGGTGCACATAGACTAGTGCTGCATGAGAATTATTAGTACAGAAGTAGTTTACCAGTTTACCAGAACAACAATATGGAAGTCAGAATAGATGACCAGCATACAGATCCAATAGATATGGGCAATGGAATAAGACAAGGAGACTCGCTTAGTCCAACGCTATTCAATCTAATCATGGATGAAATCATCAATACTATTAATAAAGGAAGAGAATACAAAATGGGGAACAAGAAATCAGAATACTCTGCTATGCAGATGATGCGGCCCTAATTGCATCCAATGAAGACGATCTACAAAAACTAACCCATAGATTCAACACAAGGGCAAAGGACTTTAATATGGTGATCTCTACACAGAAAACTAAAACAATTGTAATCAGTAAAGAATCAATTAGATGTAAACTGGAAATCGACGGTATCAGCATTGAGCAAGTACTGGAGACAAATTACCTAGAAATTACACTGTCTAGCTACGGAGATATGGAGAAGGAAGTGAAAAATCAAGTACAAAAGGCTAATAAAATAGCCGGTTGTCTTAATAACACGATATGACGCAATCCCCACATTAATACCGACGTGAAATCAAGAATCTACAAAGCAACAATAAGACCAATTATGACATACAATTCAGAGACAAGACCGGATACCTCCAAAACTCAGCAACTACTAAAAACAGTGGAGATGCGTGTACTGAGGAGAATTACAGGAAACACACTGAGGAATCGAATGAGGAGTGAAGAGATCAGAAGAAAATGCAATATACCAGAAATAAATGAGTGGACATTGAACAGAAAAAAGGAATGGAACGAACACATAAACAGAATGGAGAGAGACCCGATTAGTCAGAATAGCGAGGGACAAATCACCAAAAGGTAGAAGAAGTATCGGGCGACCACGCAAAAAGATGGAGTGATAAACCTCCAATAGAGGCATTAATCGACATTGAACAAGCATTTTGCTTATAAAAAAGAAGAAGAAGAAGTAGTTTATGTGGACTTATGTTAGTTCTACACTAACAATATTCTTCATTTTTACAATTACAATACTACTGTTCATAAAAATACAAATATTTTATTAATCTATGGCTGATTACAAAATAAATTTTAAAAACAGTAATTTTTGAAATTAAGTTTCCTTATGACTTTAAATTCAAATAGAAGTCATGGTACACGGTCGGAATGATCAATGATTTACATAGATATTTCAAATCCTCTAATTTCTTTGTACTAATAGGTAAATTTACAGCATTCAACATTTGCAGGTCATTATGTACAGACAAAGTTTTTTCTTGTCCTACGCTCAATATTAATTCTGATAAAATTCACATCACACACAAAAACTATTATTATACGACCTTCTGCCATTTAACCTTTTCTACCATTTTCATTTTTGTCTATTTCGGTACAAGTATGTTTTTTGAATTCAACAAAATCGTAAAATTCATTCATTTCAGTAACATTTTATAGAATCTTTCTACATGCTGTTCGTGCAATAAGGTACCACAGACTTGGCACGTATATAGTAGGTAACATTTTTTGAAGCCTTATGAATATTACTATGTATACTACCACCTTCAATTTGAGTATGTCCCTTTCCAAGAAAAAGTGGGAAATTTTAATCTTATATTTAGAAGCTAGATCTTTATATATTACGACAATATTTCTGTCGAGATTTTGTCCCCCACAGTTGTCAGGAAAAAAACACATTTTTGTTTTCATTTCAGAACCTTTTCTTGCATTAATTTTTTAACACAGGAAGCAACTTCATTGGATCCTTTCTGTCGTTTTGTCTTATCCCCCATGTTGCAATAACCTTTTTTTATGAAGATCATAAATACTCGATTGTATACAGAAAGCTTTCTACAATAATACTGCTGAAATATGTCTAAATGTGGCGTTTGAAGAACTTGTTGCATATCAAAAACTGCTGCAAAATACGTATCATCATTTTCACATCTCTTCTTTGATTTTTCCTTTGTTTCTCTTGCAAAAACCTTGTTATTTAAATGGTCTTCAATTGAATCTTTATTTCATTTTTCTGTTCTTCATTGTTGTTTTTATATTTTTCGCATAGGTCACACAAATACTAACTGACGACGTTTTTTTATCATCCTTATCGTCAATATCGTTAGTGCAGTAAACAGTTTTATTATTACTTATTCTTGAGCGCATATTAGGCTTCGCCTCTGCATTATTTATAATCAAATTCCTCTGACGGTTATGTTGCCTAGGTTCCAGAAAGTATCCAATGTCATAGTACGTTCTTTTTCTGTAAATTTTGAAACACAATTAAACCTACAGTTATTGCACGGGGCTTTCTTTGCTCGTTCTTGCACTCTGTTGCATCTCCAGTTTATATACTCTATTTCCCAATTCCTCTTACTTTTAATCTCATTCCTAGGCCATCATTCTTCTGACATTCTTTTCTTTCTGGACTTTAGTTTTCAGAATTAGATGTAGTTGGCAAGTTATGAACATATCCATCTACAAATTTAGTTTCAGTCACAGTCTATGGTCTGAAAATGGTAATTATAAAACCGTTTTTGTAATTACCATTTCCATACCATTCACAGACGTAATAATTTTAAACCTGGACTTAATAATATTTCTGCAGAAAGTACCCACTTTAACAAGGAAAGTTTCGGTTAAAAAAACAGCAAACAGCCAATTTGGGACATAAACTAGTTCTGTTCTAAGGCAGCGATATGTGCTATTGATTTATTGATTTTCTACTTTTTCTACTTTTAATTACAATAAGTTAAGTAACGCCCTTTTTCTACATGTTTCTTCTTATGTTTAATAATTTATTTTGTTAAACTAAATATTAATTTCAAATGCTAGTGTCGAACCCACGACCTTTCTAGCTATATCAAAATAAAAAAAGGTTACACATTTGTATAAATGTGATACTAATGATAAATATACAGTAAAGATATACAAAAAATTTAAATTAAACAATAAAATATTTATTAGAAACACAAAAAATACAACTACTGTAAACTAACACAATTACTTGTCCAAAATAATGACACAAACTGTTTATTTGAAGGAAAATTCAACCTAGTAAAATGCTCAAAAGCATAAAAGGTTATAATAATGTTGGTACCTAACATTATCATTATAATGTATACAATGTTAGAAGCAGTGGTATATTCTTTTACTCTAAATACATACATGCAAATTGTACTAAAACTCATAAGTGGTATGTGGAGTGGAAGAAAATATCCAGAGCAAACAGTGCAAATCCATTCGTGCACTAGAGCAGAGATCAGTACAGTTATAATTTTTCCTAGATTTCTATTACCAGGGACAATTATTTCATACATGTCTTTGTAAATGTAGGTGTAAAGCCAGTCTCCAATTACCTATAAAAAAAAAAATATCTTTTTTTATTACTACGCACTTAATAAAAAAATTCTGTTTAAAACTATGGTAATAACTAATTATTGTAACTAAAGTCTTACAAATATTAAACGACACTATAAATCAGAAATCACGCACCGTAAGTGGCCAAATGTAGCTGAAATCACGTGCTCATCATGAATTTATTCTAGGAAATTTTAAATACGATCATTGGCGAAGTGTAACAAAATATCTTTCCTTGCGGCCACTTTACATTGTAACAGTAAAATGTTATATTTTGCTTATAATAATAAAAATAATACATTTATTCTAGTTTATAAAATAATTTGTCATTCACATTAATACTGTGTTGACTGAGTGAATGAACTATGGCTACGGGAAAAGAAACGATAGAGGAGAAATGCTTCTCAATTTCATGAATGAACATAAATTGTACTCAATGAACTCCTTTTTCAATAAAAAACCAAGAAGAAAATGGACATGGATGAGTCCCGATAAAAAGACAAAGAATGAAATAGATTATATTTTAACGAAGAATAGAAACCTAGTAGAAGACGTATCAGTATTAAATCAGTTTGACCTAGGAAGCGATCATAGACTAATAAGAACAAAACCTAATAACAAAAACTAGAAAGAAAAAAAATACATAAAAAAGATACAGATGGACATATGAAGAAATCAAAAATAGTGAATTTGATAAAAAGATAGTGCATGCATTAAATCAAGTTAGCATGCTGCAGATAAACTCCAATGATATTGATGATTTGAATAACCTTATTACCGAAACAGTGAATAAAAGTCTTCTGCAACTGAAAAAACCAAAAACAACATACAATGAATTAGACAAAGAAATATTACAACAAATAGAAAGAAGGAAGATCTTAAATAAATCTAACAAAAGGGAAACCGACAAATATAGAGAACTTAATAGGCAGATTAGAAAAGGAATCAGACAACAAAAAAGAAAAGAAAACGAAAAATTAATAACAACAACTATTGAAAAAAATAAGAGTATGAAATGCCTCAGACCGACACTAGGACGACGTCAGATGATATCATTAATAGGAAAAGACGAAAATGAAATCACAAGTAGAGAAAACATACTGACACGAATAGAAAGAATTTTACACAGAACTTTACAGATCACATCAACAAGATGATGAGATGAGACCAGCACGGAAATTAATAAAAAATGTTGGATCAGAAATAATGCCAAAAGTAACAATTTCAGAGGTAACTACAGCATTGGAAAACATGAAGAGAAATAAAGTTGCAGGAGAAGATAGTATTACCACAGATATGATATTAGAAGGAGGTAAGGAACTAATTGCGATTGTAACTAAGCTTGTGGACAGTTGTTTACATCAGGGCAAAGTCCCTAAGAGCTGGAACAACTCTAAAGTAATCTTATTACACAAGAAAGGTGATAGTCGAAAATTGGAAAACAACAGACCCATCAGCCTACTGTCACACCTGTTTAAAATACTCACCATAACTACTTGACTAACAAGGAAATTAGACGAATACCAACCATATGAACAGGCAGGTTTTAGGAAAGGCTATTCAACTTCCGATCACCTGTTAACCACGAAAATATTAATAGAAAAATGTAACGAATACAAGTTTCCAGTTTTCCTAGCATTTGTAGACTACGAAAAAGCTTTCGATACCATAGAACACACGGCCGTAATAAACGCAATGCAAAATTGTAGAATAGACAGCAGATATATTAACTTAATAAAAGAAACTATGAACCAAGCTACAGCTACATACTACCTAAATGAAAATGAACACACGAACCCTGTACCATTAAACAGGGAGTCAAACAGGGAGATACTTTATCACCCAAACTGTTCACCTTAGTTTTGGAGGACGTTTTTAAAAACCTTAATTGGAAATATAAGGGAATAAACATCAATGGCCGCTACCTCAGTAATCTACGATTTGCAGATGACATAATCCTGATAGCTACTGACCTACAAGAAATGCAAACCATGCTTGTAGAACTACATACCGAATCTTCTAAAATAGGACTGAAAATGAATTTAAACAAAACAAAAGTCATGCACTCCGAAGACACCGTGACAATAATAAACGATAAAGTTATAGAAAAAGTTGAAGAATATATATACTTATATATAAATAATACTCCTAATAGGGAAATTCAGACTGAAGAAATAAAAAGAAGAAGAAGTGGCAGCATTGTAACGACTATATCAGAACAACAATCTAGATCTAAAGTTTTTGATGCATGCATTATTCCGATATCAACTTATGCGGCACAAACATGGACAATCACAAAAAAGAATATGAATATACTTAGAGTCACTCAACACGCGATGGAAAGAGCAATGCTAGGTATATCACTTAAGGACAAGAAACAAACACATGGATAAGATAGAAAACCAAAGTCACCGATGTGGTGCAAAAATCATTAAAGTTGAAATGGGAATACGCTGGACATGTAGCTCGGAGCGATCTAAACAAATGGCACAGATCAATTTTAACCTGGAGACCATACCAACACAAAAGACCCAGAGGCAGACTTCCTATGAGATGGACAGATGATCTGAAAAGGACTGCCGGGAAAAATTGGCTACAAGTAGCGTTCAATAAAAAACAATCGAAAGGAAGACTTGAAGAGGCTTATGTTCAGATGTGGACGTGAATGGCTAGACGAAGAAGAAGAAGAAGAAGAAGAGTGAATGAGTAGAAGTCGAGTTTATACCCTAAGATGTAGACATGCAAATTAGTGTCGTATTGGAGGGTTTAATTGACGGTAACAACGTCTCCCACGCCGTACGCTCTGCACTAATAGAATTTTCAAAAAGATCAATCTTCTAGACGAGATCACAAAGGCAGGAGGAACTGCCATGATGGTGAAAAAAAAGGAATAGAACATCAACATATACCAACAGCAGATGGCTTGGTCACAATGGAAGCCACGATCATTCGGTTAATGGCCAAAAACGAAACATTAAAATAGTGCTGCATATGTCAGACCTAATGATCCAATATTCAACGAATACTTAAGCTTACTACTTAACTTAGAAGAGCCCACAATTATCACAGGCGACCTGAATGCGCGATCTCCCAATTGGTTCGACAGGGCGACCAATCGTAATGGAAAATTGCTGTGCGGCTATATTTACGTAATCGGCCAACAGATCCGACATGTTTTCACGGAATACTTCCCACACATCTCGATATTGCAATCCTACATAACGTGGGTTAACAATAAGAAATACATTCATTAAATGAGGCGATTCGACGCACAACGTAATCATCCTGACCCTGGGTGCAATAGAAACAAACTATTTGCAGCTCCACAATAAAAAGAAGACAAGTTGCTCAAACTTTAAAAGAATTTGAGCGAGATCATCGACATTATCCCAACAATCAACAATATCACAGAGCCCGAAGAAAGCGTAATAAAACTAGAGCAAACTATAACAAATGAAATCCATGCCAGCTCCAAAACGGAAACAATCACCACACAGAGAGGAAGATTCAGGGATATCAGCGTAGAGCTCAAAAACCTAATTAAAGAAAAAAACAGAAACAGAAGAAGAGCGTACCGCACAAGAACAAAGAAGACAAAAGGATAGCAAACGAGTTAGACATGGAAGTGAAAAAACAACTCCAAAACCACAGGAACGAATGCTGGGACTCCTATATCCAAGAGATAAACTCAAACAAATGCGCGTTGTGGAAATTATCTAAAATTCTCCGAAAAGACAAAAAACCAATTCCCCTTACTCATGCGAGGATAAAGAAAAAGCAGAAGTCATGAAGGACGAATTAGAAAGGGCCTGTAGCAACAACGAACACTCACACGAAGACCTTTACTTCACTGAAGAGGTAGAAAGAATAACAAGGAAAAAAGGAAGAAAAGGCAGAATAGGCATAATGCACACATCTCCTGAAAAAATTAAACAACTAATACGCTGATGAGTCTAATAAAAGAGCGCTGAAAAATCTACCAGCGAGAGCTACAGTAAACATCGCGAACATTATAAACAGTATGCTTAAATTAAGATATTTTTTAGACAGATGGAACGAAACTTATGATATCATGATCACAAAGCCATGGAAAAAATGGCACATTTCCTCAAAACTATAGACCTATCTATTTAAAAATTTAATTAAAAATCCTTTGTAATAGGTATATATTTAAGGCCCAAAAGGGTTAAGTTAAAAAGACATAACGTTTTCGGAAACCATATTCCATCATCAGTGTCCTAGAAAATAGTTAACCACTTAATTAAAAAGAACATAGGTTAAAATTTTGACTAAGGTTAATGAACAATGTGGTTAATACTTACTAGGAGTACATGAATGTAGCCACCAAGATTAAATATGTGGGTAAAAACCCGTTAACAGATGTTTAATTACATTTAGTTTTAAAAATATGTTATAATAATTTAAGATTATAGAGTTACCGATGGATTAGGTAACATGGCGACATATGACTCCACGTTGAAGTTGCTAGTCCTGAGACGGTATGTCTTCGAGGACTGTATGAGTGCAACTGATTGGCAATGACATTTGATGACAATATTGTTAAGTTATGACGGAATTATCACAGAGCAGTCAATGTAGCTGTATGTTTCTACTTAAGACAAAAGCTAACGTTGTTTAAAATTGTTAAAATAAGTAAACTAATATAACAGTATCAACCATCAATGTTGTAGTTTTAAATTAATGTAAATAAGATGATATAAGGGAGCAAAAATTGTATGGTTGTAGTTGTAGCAAATGTAATATAGAAAAAAATTTTATTATATGACCCTTTATGTTTCTTAAACATTTGGTACCCAGAAAATATAAACTAGACACATGTGGAAGGTTGAATTTTAGAAAATTTGATGTTAATGGTTGGATCTAAATGTATTTATCTATAATTGGAAGTGTTCTTGTATGAATAAAATAAAACTGTTTTAGTAAATGTTCACGTGTTATTTAACTTTCAACTCAAATATAGAGGCCCTGTATGTCAGAAGCAACATTTGGTACCTGGCAAATGTGAAAATTTTTGAGTTATAAGTTCATAAACATAAATGTCTGACAAGGTGGTAACAGACTAAAAGGTGTGGAAGTTTTATTCTATTAGCTATTATATGTAATGAACGAAAGATTTTTTGATGGTTGGGACATGATTATGTAGTATGTTGATAGTGTAATAATCTACTTATAACTTAAGAACGGTAATATCTGTCATAAGGCAACACTAGGCACAAAAGAAATAAAAAGGATAAGTTATAAGTTAGGTTTGTTGTAGGTATAAGTTGTCTTAAATTGTGATGATGGTATGGTTGGCTTTGTTGATATTAAGTGAAACGAAAAAAGTGTTTGTAGTGTCATCTTTGCAGATAAATAAGTTATGTAATTTGGTATTATTCATAATGGATATGAGGATCTTAGGGTGTTCGTTCAACTATTGTGTGAAATAAACAAAATTTGATGGTTGGGATATGGTTATGTATTATGTTTATCATATAGAACTCAAATATTAACTTAAAAAAGCCCTATCTGTCATAATACAACACTAGGTACATGAAAAAATTTTTGATGAATAAGTTATAAGTTGAATGTGTCTGCGTTGTGTACTGGACTTAACTTGAATTTGAAAGATTAATAGATGGCTATGTTCAAATTGAGTAAGAAAGAAATTTATGGTTGTTTTGAATGAATTATAACTCAAAAATTTTCACATTTGCCAGGTACCAAATGTTGCTTCTGACATACAGGGCCTCTATATTTGAGTTGAAAGTTAAATAACACGTGAACATTTACTAAAACAGTTTTATTTTAGTCATACAAGAACACTTCCAATTATAGATAAATACATTTAGATCCAACCATTAACATCAAAATTTCTAAAATTCAACCTTCCACATGTGTCTAGTTTATATTTTCTGGGTACCAAATGTTTAAGAAACATAAAGGGCCATATAATAAAAATTTTTCTATATTATATTGCTACATACAATACAACTACAACCATACAATTTTTGCTCCCTTATATCATCTTATTTACATAAATTTAAAACTACAACATTGATAATTGATACTGTTATATTAGTTTACTTATTTTAACAATTTTAAACAACGTTGGCTTTTGTCTTAAGTAGAAACATACAGCTACATTGACTGCTCTGTGATAATTCCCGTCATAACTTAACAATATTGTCATCAAATATCATTGCCAATCAGTTGCACTCATACAGTCCTCGAAGACATACCGTCTCAGGACTAGCAACTTCAACGTGGAGTCATATGTCGCCATGTTACCTAATCCATCGGTAACTCTATAATCTTAAATTATTATAACATAATTTTAAAACTAAATGTAATTAAACATCTGTTAACGGGTTTTTAACCCACATATTTAATCTTGGTGGCTACATTCATGTACTCCTAGTAAGTATTAACCACATTGTTCATTAACCTTAGTCAAAATTTTAACCTATGTTCTTTTTAATTAAGTGGTTAACTATTTTCTAGGACACTGATGATGGAACATGGTTTCCGAAAACGTTATGTCTTTTTAACTTAGCCCGTTTGGGCCTTAAACATATACCTATTACAACGGATTTTTAATTAAATTTTTAATACATGGTATACAGCCAACTACAGGAACGTAGATTCCTTGTGAATATAGACCTATCAGCCTACTACCGTCTATAAGTAGCGGAAAGAGTCATACTGAAAATACTCAACGAAGAATCACAAGTATTAGGCACTATTCCGGAAGCTCAATTCGGGTTCAGAAGCGAACACTCCTGTGAACTGCAGGTAGTAAGACTTACAGAAACTCATAACAAAAGAAATTCATAACGACAAAACATACACGGCAACAGCATTCCTGGGCGTCAGTAATGAATTTGATTGAGTCTGGCACCAAGGATTCCTCTACAAAATGAGCGATCTGAGATACAACGAGGCGATGAAATGCCTTTTTGTATCATACCTAGCCAACAGAAGGTTCAGAGTTCGGATAGGGCCAACCCTATCCGAAGTCGGGACCCTGGAAGCAGGTGAACCTCAGGGAGCGGTGCTGTCGTCTTATCTGTACAACATATAGGGCCAACAAGCCAACAAAGCCAGGATCTCTGTTAGGTCTTTACGCTAACGATACGGCGATAGCTGTCACCTGGAGATAAATTCCAAAGATTGTGTATAAAATGAAAAATCGCCTTAAATCCCGACAAAACACACGCTGTAACGTTTATTTACAGAAAAAGTGTACCAAACCAAGAAACTACGATAGGAAACATCCAGTAGAATGGACAAATCAAGCAAAATACCTCAGGGTGATACTCGACAAAAAACTCACATTCACGGAGCATGTTAATCAAGCGACATACAAAGCCAAAGCGCTAACAAGTCAGCTTTCTACACTCATAGACAGAAGAAGCAAACTAAGATTTCACACCAAAATCAGAGTTGCGAACCAAAACAACAGATAGCAGGATATATAGGTGTATACACCTGGAAATGCACACTCCACCTCACGCACACTTTAAGTTAGGATAGTCTTAAGAAACAAAACCAAGAGCAAAACAAAAAACTCGGAAATCTGATATTTCATGCAGATAGTCGCGACTTCATGTAATGATTTCAGGTTTTTTTGTCAATGTGAAATTCCTGTTGTATTTAGCGTAAGTAAATTCTCAAAAATAACTAAGAAATCTCAAGATTAACTTAAATAAATTCCAGAAAAATACTTATTTGGGCCAAGAGTAAAAAAATACAAAAACTGGCCCTGGGTAGTTCTAATGAGATTTTGGACGATAATAGCATCAGAGAGATAACTGAATCAAGTATCAGTATTAGTAAGATTGGAAAAAAACTAATTGCAGCGGTTATCAGTCGTCCTCAATAGAAGAAGTCAATTCAAAACATAGCGAATCGAAAATGTATGAGGCTATACCAGAATAATACTTCTTGCAAAAAGAAAACCCAAGAATGAGAAATAATCGAATTATAGTAAAAAGAAAATACGAGCAAAAGAAAGAACAGTGGATGAGGTAAAAAAAATTCTTTAAGAGACAAAGGATAATAAAATTTTTTTATGCCTGAAATAACGACACATCTTTTCACCAGTACGTCATCTTAAGACCAGTCGTCTCATGTTACATGCCCGTCATGAACAGGAGAGGACAGATGGCTGCGAACACATTCAAATTCATTTACTTCTAAAAGCCATCCTGTAAGTAATACAAGTGATACGGTTAGACAAAAAACGCTAGTTTTTCTTTATTCACATCACAAGCAGTTCAAGACGAATCTTAAACTTCTCAAGAATTCACCAACTATGATGACATCGTAGCATATACATACATTTCTGCTGGATTCAAATACAGATTATATGATTCTCTCACCTACTTATCAAAACTCGCAAACAATAAAATGTTTAGTAATAATTTTTAGCAGTACTATTTAAAAAATTTGTTTTTAGTTAAAATTTTTTTTAGAAATATATATTTACATACAACTTTATTTCTTAATGTGTATCCTTTAAAATAAACACATATTATCTTAAAAAACCTCCAGCCTCTCTTTTCCTCAAGAGATTATTACACATCCTGAATTTAACATGGAAGAATAAAGTACTGCCGAGACACAAGAAACTGTCAAAACTATAAAGGCATATCCCTACTATGTGTTGCAGTAAAACTATGAAACTGAATTTTGCTGAGGAAATCACTTTGAGACCCCAAAAATATGTAAAAAGTTGGCAACTTCTACCCCGGATTTTCCCCTAAACCTGTCCTCGAAGGGGAAGGGGAACCGAAAATCATCGATTTAACAAAAATTTCTACACCGTAGAAAAAATATTTTAAACGTGAAAACTGATATACATTTAAACAAAAATGTTTATTAGCACTTTTTCTGTACAAAAGTAAAGTTCGTGTAACCTTCTGGCTAAGGTCTAGTGTTAGGGTTTTCAGGTCGCGCAAGCGCTCCTAACATGACTTAACGATTACTTTCGTAGCCGGGACCGACGGCTTAGCGTGCCCTCCGAAGCACGCTGGCAGCTCAGTTAAATTAGAAATTTTAAATTTTTGTCGGTACCGGGATTTGAACCCGGGCCCTTCAGCTTGTTAAGCCAGTAAAATAGCCACTAAGCTACGGCTTCCACTTTTCTGTACAAAGAATCGTTCTCTCACAAACAACACTTGAAGCGGACCGGCGATTTTGAATGTCTGTTTCGCGCGTGTAGATCATAAATCTTTTTTTTTTAATATTATTAGAGAGCCATTGATAAATTTTAAAATGTTTACATATATTGATGTTATGTTTATATTATATAACTCACCAAATTCCATTTCCTGTAATACTGTTGAACATTTGTACAGTTCCACCAATCAGCGTAAAACAATCGATCTCCAAATCTAAGAAGTTCGCCTACAGCATTTTGTATGGAGTGTAGTACAGTAAAGAACATCACAAATATAATTAGGTAAGCTGGTATAGAGAATTCAAGAAACAGCAGAAATACCTCCAGCGCGCTCCATGTTTTTAAGCAAGTATCTTTAAAATATGGTGTAATGACGTACTCGTACCAATACGCCAAAAAAATTATTATATTAGCGATTTCCAGTAACCGATAAAACACAAACCCCCATCTTATCGTCTTTAACCTAAAATGATATGAAAAACTATTAAACTATACGTAAATAACAATTACATACTTATAAGATTTGAGTTAAGGCTTGATTAAAGTGCATGTTTTAAGTTTGTAAACAACTTAAAATAATCTGCTATGCATCAACCATCCAATCCAAAGAAATTCGGTTAAATACGAATCTGGAAGCGGTAGCAGTTTCGGAAATACATCATTTTAAAATCAATATATGCAACGTATATTTACAACATCCTGACGAAACTACTATATTAGAACTTCAAAATGTAATTAAACAAATTCCATCTCCAAAATTAATTTTGGGTGACACAACATCGCATGGCGATCCCAAAAAACAGATAAAAATGGACAAATATTATTAGAATCAATTAATAACATAAAACTAGTTTTGTTAAACACAGGAACACCTACTAGATTCAATGCACATAATGGCATATTTTCCTCCATAGACTTATCTATCAATGATTCAACTTTAGCTCCATTTTTACAGTGGAATACATTGGACCACCTATACGACAGCGATCATTTTCCAATAATAATTACTCATGACAAAGATGAAAAAACCTGTACAACATCATATGAAACGTGGAAATTAAAGTCAGCTGATTGGGAAAAATACTAGAACTTAGTAAGCATACGTATACCAAATCTCGTTATATCAGATAATATAGACACTACTCTATCATCTTTCAATGGTATAATTTTAGACGCAGCCAGAGATTCTATAGGAAAGACTAAAAATATCACAAAAACTCCTCTTCCTTGGTGGAACACTGAAATCGCATCCGTTTTAAAGCAAACAAAACATGCTTTTAATATATACAAGAAGTATAATACATCTAATAACTTCAACAATTTTAGGTCTTTAAGGGCTAGATCTAGATTTTTAATGAAGAAAGAAAAAAAGAAAGCTGGACCAATTACGTGTCGTCAATTGACTCGTCTACGCCCATAAGGGATATATAACAAAAAATAAGGAAAATAAAAGGTTCGAAAACATTTAACCATATTGACACAATAACTACAAATGATCTAACAACTTCAGACAAACATGAAATCTCAGAAATTTTAGTAGAACACTATCAGTTGTATTCAAGCAATCAGCAGTACCACCCAAATTTCTTAGAACATAAAGAGAGAACAGAAACATCAAAAATTAACATAGAAGATACTGCTGGTCCACTAAACACTTCCATAAACCTTGATGAATTAAATGAAAGTCTTAATAACCTCAAAAATGCCTCACCTGGACTGATGAGATACCATTAATTTTCATCGAAAATCTACCTATTATCGCGAAGGTTACTTTAGTAGAGATCTTCGACAAAATTTATTCAACCATAAATTTCCATCTCTCTGGCGTGAAGCAATTCTTCTTCTTCTTAAGGTGCCGTGCATTTCTGCGTAGGCGTCCACCGTACATCGTCTTGTCAGGTGAGATGTTAAATATTCAGGATTAAATAATTCTGTTTTTAGCAGCATTGCGAAGCATTTCATAGCTGTGGATTCCTGTCCATTGTCGAATATTGCGCAGCCATGACATTTTTTTACGTCCGAGACCTCTCCTACCCTCTATTTTCCCTTCGAGAATCAGTTGCTGAAAAGTGTATCGTTCTCCTCGTATAATGTGCCCTAAGTATGCAGTCTTCTTACTTTTTACATAATTAAAAAGTTCCCTATCCTGTAAGCCCGCTCTTCTGAGTACTTCCTCATTTCTGACCCTGTCCGTCCATGATATTCTGAGCATTCGACGCAGGCACCACATTTCAAACACTTCAAGTTTGTTAATGGAACTGGCCTTTAACGTCCATGCTTCCATTCCGTACAGGAGAACAGGCCACACGTAACATTTAAGCATCTTGTATCGGAGATTGAAGTCCAATTTGCGATCAGTCAGAAACTTACGAAGCCTCAAAAAAGCATTTCTGGCTTGTTCAACTCTGCTCTTTATTTCATTCTCGGGGTCCCAACCCTCATTCAGCAAACATCCCAAGTATTTGAATTGCCTGACTTGTTCGATTTCTTCTCCAGAGACATATATCTTTGCGTTGGGGTAATCATTTCTACTTATAATCATTGATTTTGTCTTCTTGATATTTATTTTCAAACCCCGAGCTTCACTTGCAAGAGTTAGATCATTTAAAAGGCATTGAAGATCTTCGATGTTATCTGCCACTATGGCTGTATCGTCGGCATACCTGATGTTATTAATAAATATGCCGTTAACTTTAATACCCTTATTAGAGTCCTCTACTGCTTCTGCGAAGGCTTTTTCTACGTATAAATTGAACAGCATTGGAGACAGTATACAACCTTGCCTTACTCCTTTTTTAATGGAGAAATCTTCTGTTTCGTTGAAATTTTGAAGACGTACTGTATGCTGTCTGATTCCAATACAGATTGGCGATGATTCTTATATCCTTTGCATCCAATCCCAACTCTTGTAGGTATTTTATCATCAATTCATGTTTTACATTATCGAATGCTTGAATCGAATTATCGAATGTGAAGCAATTATAATACCATTTTTAAAGACAATAAAGCAAAAAACTTATCTTCTTCGTATCGACCAATATCTCTTACCTGTAGCATCTGCCAAATAATGGAAAAGATTCTAAGCAAAAGATTAAAATGATACTTAGAAAAGAAAAATCTCCTTACATCCATCCAAAGTGAGTACCGATCAGAACGGTCTACAATAGATAATATTATAGCATTAGAATTTGAAATACACGAAGCTTTTATACATAAACAAAAATTAATAGCAATTTTCTTTGACATCACAAAATCATTTAGCTTTTGTGATGACATTTTGTGAGACACCACGTGAACATATCACATCTTAAAAACAATGAAAAGATTGAAAATAGATGGCAAATTCTTAGCCTTCACCAAAAACTTCCTGTAGAACAAAAGTATAAAAGTTAAAACAAACGGTGTCATGTCAACTAAGAAATCAACAACGTATCTAACCATTTTATGCTTCCAGTAAAAGCAAACCTTTACGCCGATGATCTTGTAATATATATGAGAAGTAAAAACCTAAAATCAGCTGCATCAATATTACAAAATATACTAAATAAATTAGAAGGGTGGTCTTTAGATATAGGCTTGAGATTTTCAGCCGAAAAAACTAAAGTAATAATACTTGACAAAAGGAAAACACAACAACACTTAAATTTAAAACTAAACGGAAATACTCTGATAACAATCAACGAAATCAAATTTTTGGGATTGACATTCGACTCTCAACTCAAATGGACATCGCACATAAATAAACTAATTAAATCATGCCAACAGAGAATAAATCTTCTAAAAGTTCTTTCCAATCACAAATGGGGCGCAGACACAACTATTCTTCTACGATTATATCAAGCTCTAATTAGAAGCAAACTAGATTACGGATGTATATGCTACGAAACCGCTACTAAATGTCAATTGAATAAACTGGACATCATCCAATCCACAGCATTACGCATAGTTTTCGGACCTTTCAGAACCACACCAATTAGCAGCCTTCAAGTCCTAGCAGGAGAACCGCCATTAGCTCTCAGAAGACAATATTTTTCAATGTGTTGTGCTACTAAATATCTCAGTGCAAATGAAAACCCGTTTATAACAAGCCTAATAAAGAGCAACACTCCAAATCTGTACATAAATTATTGCCCTAGAAACTTACCTTTCAATGAACGAATAAATCGATTTGAATTTGATATACATAAATTGAGAGCCACATCTTTAAATAGATGCCAGTATCCTCCCTGGAAAGTTCAAATACCAAAAGTAGATTTTACCTTACTTAACTATCCCAAAAATTCACACAATCCTTCTGAAATAAAACAACAATTCCGGTCTACCAGCTCCAGATATCTGATTTTAAACTAATGTTTACTGATGCCTCTAAAAGCAGTAATGGTGTAGCTGCTGCAGCTATTTTTGAAGACAACACCTCTGTCACCCGTCTAGCCAAGGAGTGTAGCATATACACTGGAGAACTGCAAGCAATCTTCAACGCACTGAACCAATGTACCAGCAATGATATAAATTTTCTTATTATATCAGATTCTTTAAGTGCCTTAAATGGTGTCAAGCAGATGTATCCTACTCATGCTAATTTAGCACTAATAAAATACATGCTATACAATGCCCAAACACGTGGTGAAAACATAACATTTTTATGGGTACCATCTCATGTTGGGATAAAGGGTAATGAAGCAGCTGATAAAGCAGCAACAGAATCTATCAATAACATGACAATTCCTATTATGCAAAACATACGAATTTCAGACCAAAAAACATTAATAAAAACACATTAACAAAACCTGGCAACAAAAATGGAGCCAAACAGAAGCAAAATTAAAAATTGTCAAACCAGATGTTACTTCTGCTTTACTACCGCTCCCAGCTCAAAGACATGACCAAGTAGTTATTAACAGACTGCAGCTAGGTCATACAAAATACACATGGATACATCATCTCCAAGGACCCTCAGCCGATTTGCTACACCTGTCAAATACCATTTTCAGTGCAACATATAATGATAGACTGTCCACTGTACTCAACAGCAAGATCGACAGCAAAAATAAAACACAATTTGAAAGAAACTCTAAAAGAAGACATCAGTAATACAATAAATTTTATCAAAAATTGTAAACTATATAACAAACTGTAACATAACATAAATCGTTTGTATTTTTCAAAACTGTTATGTAAATTTTAATAACATATTAAGTGTAACTTTTCTAAAATAAAGATATACCACCCCGCTAATAACCCTAGGGATTGATGCGGTAAAAAAAATCTGCTATGCAGACGACGCAATACTAGATGTAAATTGGAGCTGGAAGGCCAGATAATAGAACAAGTGATGGAGTTTAAATATCTAGGCATCACATTATCTAGCTACGGAAATCTCGAAACCAAAGTGGAAGATCAAGTGAATAGAGCAAACAGAGCCACAGGCTGCCTAAATGAAACAATATGGAGAAATAAAAATATCGGGAAAGGATGTTAGAAACAGCAGAGATGAGAACACTTAGAAAAATTGATGGTAAGAGACTATGAGACAGAGCTAGACGTACATAGATGCAAGGTCTTCTTCTTGCCGTACCTTAGTACCGTCTTCTATCGGAGGTTGGCTACCATCACAGCAATCTTTAGTTTGTTGGCTGCAGCTCTGAACAACTGTATTGAACTGCACCCATACCACTCCCTTAAATTTCGCAACCAGGAAATCCTCCTACGTCCCACATGTCTCTTTCGCGAGATTTTTCCTTGGTTTATGAGTCTAAGCAGAGAGTACTTTTCTCCTCTCATTATATGGCCCAGATGCAAGATGGAGAACATCAAAAACTGGGTAAGAAATAGAAGAGTAAAATGGAACGATCATATAAACCGAATGACAACGAATAGAGCAGTAAAGTCGGCAAAAGACGGTTCTACAATAGGAAGACGATCAGTCGGAAAACCACGAAAACGATGGAATGACAACTTACTGGAGACATATTAAAAAATAGGCAGAGTCATGTTTATATAAAAAGAAGAAGAAGTTTTAACTTTGTTTGTTGTAACAATTATTTTTTGGCATTTTCTAAGCGCAGTTTCAGAGTATTAAAAATATCATGGACTGATAGAATTACAAATAAAGAAGTACTAGAGAGGGTTGGTAAAGAAACAGAACTAATCACCACAATACAAACTAAAAAACTGGAATACATAGGCCACATGATGAGGGGTCCAAAATATGAAATTTTGAGACTCATAATACAGGGAAAGATTCCAGGAAGAAGATCTATTGGCCGAAGGCAGAACTCATGGTTAAAGAATCTACGTGATTGGTATCAATGCAAAACGACTGATTTGTTTAGAGCAGCAAGTTCTAAAATAAAAATAGCCATTATGATTGCTAACCTCTGTAGGGAGACGGCACTCTAAGAAATAGAAGCGTAGTTTTCTTCTTCAGGATATCATATATCTTATTTTGGTCACTTTTCCGCCACACGTTTCAACATATCATAAGATGCGATCTACGACAGTGTTTCGATATTTAGATAGATTCACTCATTAAAAGGGTACTGTTCTGGGATGTCCTATAACGTCCTGATCATAGACAGCTTAGAAAAGCAGTTTATAAAAAATATCACAACAATACTGTTTACTTACCTGGGATACTGGTCCCTATAGATTATTGTTGGTATATACAAAAAATATAGAAATTTCGAGAATGAAAGACAATCATCTGCTGTTTTATCGCCAGAATTATGTAACATCTTTGGAGCATTATGTCTGACAAAGGCGTGAACTTTCATTAAAAAACGTACCTAGAACATATGTACTAATTAGTCTAAATTTTACAAACTTTACCACACTATATAAATAATATAGTCTTTAATATTTTTCAGCTTTGTATCTACAATCCATTTATATTAACAGTTTTATTTTATGGGAACAAGCCGCAACTATAATTAGTATTATTTTAAATTTGGCGTTTCGCCTTACCTACTACTCAAAAATCATTCTCAACATACAAATTATTTTGTGTTGTTACTTGAAAATATAAACATTTTCTAATATTTTAATTTTATCAGCCTCATGCATAGTGACCAATGAAACATCTAATATGCTTTTAAAATTAGAAAAATTTAAAATATTATCATCAATATTTTTAAAATGCGGTTCTATATTGACTTTATTGCACCATTGCTTTCCGATGCGCCATTCAATCTCTTGGGTATTGCCTCACGACTAATTGATTCTAATTCCCAGGTAGTGGTACTGTGAGACACGTTTAGGTCTCATTTGGTTCACATACAGATTTGCTCCAGTTATGTTTTCCTTGCTGATGATTATTAGCTTGATTTTGCTGGTATTTATACCCAGTCCTTATGTTCTAGTTGCTTTCGTTATTTTGTTTATTAGGTTTTGCAGCCCTTCCATGGTATTGGAAAACTCTATTGTATCATTTGCATACCGCAGGTTATTGAACTTGACTCCATTTATTGAGATGCCTTTATCAATATATTTTAGAGCCTCTTCAAAAATGTGCTCCGAGTACAGATTGAATATCAGTGGTGAAATTATCCACCCCCTCTCACTCCCCTTAATATTTTCACTTGATCTCTGTTTCCTCCATCTATTCGGAGTACCGCTGATTGATTCCAATACAGGTCAGCTATTATTTTTAGGTCTCTTTCATCAATTCCTATTCTCTTCGGTACTCCCAACATTTTTTCATGCCTGACTCTGTCGAAAGCCTTCTTGTAGTCAATCAGGCATGTAAAAACATCACAGTTGAAACAATACTTACACGCTAAATAAAGCTTCCGTCGTACTAACGGCGTTAACAAATCCAAACTGATTGGACGCAATTTGTTCTTCGCATTTTCTTCACAATTCTTTTGTGGATGACTTTACAAAATAGTTTCAGTAGATGGCTCATCAGACTTATGGTCGTATAGTATTCACAAATTTTTGCTCCTGGTTTTTTGAGCAATGGTACGAACTCCGATTTAAGCCACTCTACTGGTATTGTCCCTGATTTGTATATTTCATTAAATATTTCATTTACTATTTTTATTTGTTCTGCATCTAATAACTTCAGCAGTTCTGCAGGAATTTCATTAAGTCCAGGTGCCTTTCCATAGTTCATCTGTCTGACGGCTCTTGAATGATGGGTTTTGCATCCTTCTAAGGTCGTGGAAAAGTTTCTCCAAGTATTCTTCCCATACTTGCATGCACAGAGATAGAACGACATATCAGAGGAACGAGAAATTCAGAATCATGACGAATATTAAAAGCACTCCAACGAAATAAGATAGAGAAAACCAGATCGGCAAAGTTAGTGAAAACGAGTGGCAGGAATACTACGTAGAACTACTTACAGAAAACCGTCCCCAATTTCAGGAAGATAATACAGAACATGCAGGAAATGGGACATACGACCAGATAAAAATAAGTCTGACAGAAGTCAAGAGAGCAATCAAGACATTGAAGAACAAACAAGCTAAAGGATCCGGAGGGATACCAAACGAACTAATTAAAAACGGAACGGAAAAGTTATTCCGCATGTTACACATAATGTTCGAAAGAGGACTAAATGGAGAGGAAATACCTGCGGAATGGACACAAGCATACATCACATCCATACATAAGAAAGGAAACAGGAAAAAATGTGAAAACTACAGAGGAATTAGTATAATACCGTCGGTAGGTAGACTTTACGGGAAAATTATCAAGGAAAAACTAGAAACTGAAATAATAGGAAAAATTGGAGAAGACCAAGCAGGGTTCACAGTAGGAAAATCATGCCTAGATCATACGTACACATTAGAACAACTGATAGAGAAGAAAATGGCAAAAGGCAGACCGGTCCATCTGGCCTTTGTTGATCTAAAGAAAGCATACGACTCAATACCTAGAGTCAAATTATGGGAAGCAATGAATGATCTCGGAATCCGACAAACACTAATAAAAGCAGTTAAAGCACTGTACAAAGAAAACAAAGTAGCTATTAAATGTGGAAATAAAGCCTACAATCCATTTAAGACGACAAAAGGACTTCTACAAGGCTGTGCTACGTCCCCTACTCTGTTTAAAATATTCTTGGAAAAGACACTCAAACCATGGAGGAGAATGTGCGAAGGAATGGGCACACCAGTAAGAGACTAATACCTATACACCTTAAGTTTTGCGGACGATCAAGTAGTCATCGCACAAGATGAAGAAGATCTCAGCTTTATGCTCAGAAAACTGAAAGAAAAATATAAAAACAACGGAATGGACGAGGAAAGACAAGTAATGGAACAGATAAATTCAAGTATTTAGGAACCATAATATCGAACCAGGGAACAACAGAAGAAGACATAAACAACAGACTAAGACAAACAAGAAACTGTATAAGACAACTAAATTCAGTGCTGTGGGATAAGAACATTACGATAAAGACAAAAAAGAGAATATATAATACCCTCACATGAAGTATCCTGACATATGGGTCCGAAAACTGGATAAACAAGAGAAATAGAGGTAGAATAAGAGCAGTAGAAATGAAGTTCTCTGAGGAGAAGCTGTAGACTTACAAAAAGGGACAGAATTGAAAACGCAGAGATTAAGCGGAGAATGGGAGTGCAATCAGACACAATCGACTATATAGAGGAGAAGAGACTATCCTGGTACGGCCAGGTCAGAAGAACGGATAGAGGACGCTGGATAAACAAAATTACAGAATGGAGCCCGATCGGAAGAAGAAAGAGAGGAAGACCCCGAAGGTTATTCAGAGACGAAATCGACGAGGTATGGAGAAAACAACCCTGCGAGATGGAGACTGGAATGACAGGGAAAATTGGAGAAAACGGTTGAGTGAAGGAAGACAGTGAAAACTGTGGAAATCCTTAGTAGTAGTAGTAGGAGATTTTCTTTATTTTTTTTTGGTCCATAAGTTCAAGTATTTCAACGGTCATCCACGATTTTCGTTTTTCTGCATATTTTTCTTCAGGTGTTGTTTTTTTATTTTTCTCATTTATTGTTGTAAGAATGGTAAGGATTACCTCGATGGTGCCTGCGTTTCTGCATTTAAGCATCTTTGTATTGAGGTTTTCACTCACCTTCAGTCGAACATTGGGATCTTTCCAAGAAAACATAAAGACTGGATGACTGAAGAAATATTAATGAATGAAAGAAAATCATTCAAAATAAAAAATCCAATTAAATAAATAATGAAACTGATCGATTAATTAAAAAGAGAATAAAAGAAGCTAAGGAGAGAATGTTACATAAGCAGTGAAAAGAACTAGAAGAAATTGAAAAAAAATATGACTTTTTCTCAATGCATAAAAGAATTAGAGAATTAACAGGAATCGAAAATACATTTCAAACTAAGCAAATAAGATATGAAAGTGGTGCACTTATAACAGATATAAGCCGAAAAATGCAGAGATGAACACAATATATAGCAAAACTTTTTGAAGACAAAGAGAGAACAGAAGCACCAAAAGAATTTAAGGATGATACTGGGCCTGACATTATACGAGAGAAAATTGAAAATGTAATGAAACAAGCTAAAGGTGGTAAATCTCCCGGGCCTGATGAAGTTCCTATCAAATAACTCAACATTGTGAATACTGAATCTATTGATCTTCTTTTGGACCTATTCAATACCATATATAAAAACAGATATAATACCTAAAGAATTGCTCCAATCAACATTCAATCTTCTTTTTCTTCTCGTGCCACTCCTAGCGGAGATTGGAAATCATTATGGCCACTGCGACTTTGTTAGCAGCGCGCCTAAAAAGTTCAATCGAACTACACCCGAACCATTCACGTAGATTACGAAGCCACGATATTTTTCTTCTTCCCACACTTCTTTTGCCCTTAATTTTGCCCTGCATGATGTTTCTTAAAAGTTCGTACTTTTCACCTCTCACAATGTGCCCCAAGTATTGCATCTTTCTAGTTTTTATCTCATTTAGAATTTCGCATCTTTTGTCTAAAGTTTGAAGTACTTGCGTGTTAGTGACGCAGTTCATCCATGATATTCTGAGAATGCGCCTATAGCACCACATCTCGAAAGCTTCGATGTTTTTTATGATCAACTGTTTTAGTGTCCAAGCCTCAACTCCATATAACAGGGTAGAAGAGTCATAACACCGCAGCATTCGTATTCGTAACTTATATTGATATCACGATTGCAAAAGAGTTTGCGCATTCTATTAAAGACTGATCTAGCGATTTCTATTCTACATCTAATCACTTTTGTTTGATCAGTATCGTCTGTGATCCAAGCACCTAGATATTTATAACAGGGCACACGCTCAATCGTTGTATTGTCTATTACAAGATTAGCTCTGATGTTCTTTGATTTTGTGATTACCATAAATTTAGTTTTTTTCAAATTAATTTTCAAGCCGTAACTGTTACAGTATATATTCAGACTTTGAACGAGATGTTGTAGTTCTACTAGCGTTCCCGTTAGGAGAACTGTATCGTCAGCTTCCCAAATATTTCCAGTCATCTTCCCAGTCATTCATACTGCTTCCCAAAAATGCCAGTGCAAACGAGTGCAATGAACATCGCACCATAGCCTTAATGAGTCATGTTTTGAAATGGTTTTTTAAAAGTAATTCACAATAAAATACATAAGAAATTAGATGAAGGCATAAGTAATACACAAATTGGATTTCGGAAAGGACTGGGAACACGAGATGTACTGTTTGCTGTAAGTGTTCTTTCGCAGAGATGCTTAGATATAAATCAGGAAGTATATGCCAGTATAAATGATTTTGAGAAGGCATTTGACAAAGTGCAGCATAATGGACTTAAAGAAATTTTATTAAATAAAAACATAGACAGTAGGGACATTAGAATCATATGTAACCTTTATTGGAACCAAAACAGCAAAAGATATCCAGATTCGCCGTGGGGTCCACCAAGGGTGTATTTTATCATCCTTGTTATTCAATTTATACAGTGAAGCCATCTCGGAATTAGCGCTTGCCGAGGTCAGTGATTGCCTTATAATAAACGGTGAGCCACTTAATACCATCAGATATGCTGACGACACCGCCCTTCTGGCAGGAACACTAGAAAAACTGCAACACCTTGTTAAACAACTAAATATATATTGCAACGATTATAGACTAAAAATAAATTTGAAGAAAACCAAGTTCATGGTATTTACAAAAGCAAAAAACATTAAAGTTAAGCTAGTACTAGATAATACAGAAATTGAACAAATATCTTCACAGAAGATACTGACCCAGACAAAAGAAATAAGATGCCGCATTGAAATTGTACTGTACGGTCAACTTTTAATAGAACGAGGAAAACTTTTTTGTAATCGCGATATCCATATATCGCTCCGGATAAGAATGCTTCGATGTTATATTTTCTCTACCATTTTGTATGGGGTTGAAGCTTGGATATTTAAAAAATCCAACATTAAAAACCTAGAAGCATTCGAAATGTGGTGTTACCGACGTATTTTGAAAATATCATAAAAGGATCACAAATCAAACGAACAAGTTCTCGGACAACTAGGAAAACAATGCAAAGTTTTAAATTCCATAAAAATCAGGAAATTGGAATACTTGGAGCACATCATGAGAGGTGAGAAATACGAACTACTAAGGAATATAATGCAGGGTAAAATCAAAGGCAGAAGAAGCATGGGAAGACGTAAAATCTCGTGGCTACGCAATCTCCGTGAATGATTTGGATGCAGTTCAATTGAACTATTCAGGCGCGTAACCAACAAAATTGTAATTGCCAGAATGATTTCCAATCTCCGATAGGAGCGGAACTTGAAGAAAAAGAATCCCAGAGACTAGATGCGATACCATCAGAAGCGAAGTCCAATGGGAGATACACTGGCAAGAAGCAGTTGTATATCAAGTCCCCAATAAAATACCCTTCAAGATACTCAGCTTTATAATGCACAGCAGGACAACAATGAGTTACCTGGTAAGCGATATGGCACGTGCTGTACAATATTTTAATCCAAGATCCAATAAAATCCCTAGAAAAACAGTGTTTCGGATATTTAAAAATGGCGCACAATACGGAAAAATCTAAAAAAATCAGAAATATAGGTTTTGATAATATACACAAAATAAAAAAAGTGGTTCTGCAGCCGTCACCAAAAAAGCACGCAGTTTTTTTTGAGCTTTGCTTATAAAAAAAATAAGGTTTGTAAAAGCCTCAATACGCGTGTGAATATTTTAAAATTTTTGATTGCATCTAAATTAAAAAAATAGAAACGAAAAATTGACCTTATTTTTTATCACATAGCACGTAAAAAATTAAACAAATCCAATCCTGAGAATGAGTGCATTTTGCAAGGTAGAAAAACACTAAACATTTAGAGGGCACCTATTTCCGGTAGCAAATACAAAGAGCAAGATGATGATAACGATTTGTTTTTACCATATTCTGACCTATTGAAATGATTATCATTTAACCTTGACTTACTTTTATGTATATTCATTGATAATTTGTTTTTCGTCTACCCTTACAGGTTATTTAATTTCATAAAAACAAAATATTATGAAATATAAAACTTGAAAAAAGTATGATAAATTGATCTGTCTATTTCCCATCACTTAGATAATAGTGTCAAAAATTTTTTATATCAAAGGTTATCGATCAATTAAAATTTAGTTTATTTATTTGTATAACTTTTATGACAACAATTATGATAAACATTAATTCGTGTCAATTATTGCAGAATTTTCCATTTAAGATATGAACAGTCAGAGTGTGATTATCTATATTTTTTACACAGCTTATTTTAAATTATTTAAAAATATTTCAGATTTGTTATAGATTTAGTTTGACTAACTGGCAGAAATAATTTTAAATATGTTTTTCTTCAAACGTCAAATAATGATGACATTACTTATCTAACTGATCCTGTCAAAGTTTGATGTCTCCGCCGGCAGCAGTTTTTTTCCCATTTCTTTACGGCGAAGGGAAAATGTCATGGTAACAATATGAAACATGTCACAATGCAACAATACAAATGTCATTAACAACAATTAAACATCATTTTTATTTATAGTAATATTAAAAGTACAACTAGTTAATGAGGAAAAGAGGTTAATCTTTGTAAATGGGTATATTTATTTAAAAAACCCTTAAAAGGGCCACATCAATAAAACAAACGTTTTCGGACCACACAGTCCATCATCAGGTTATTAAAATCGAAAATGCTAGGTCACAATGCCTGAGCCACCAAAATATTAGGGTAAAAACCCTTTAAATTACATTTAGTTATGAAATATTGTACATTGTGTTATAAAATAACTGTGATGTTCAGTATTAAATTAAATATAACTGTAGGTAACACATGGTTCAATTGGGTTCCAGAGCCGGTGAGAGGAAACCTCTGCACTCGGAGAACAACGTGGAACTGAGTTCTCCGTGTTCTCCGAGTGCAGAGGTTTCCTCTCACCGGCTCTGGAACCCAATTGAACCATGTGTTACCTACAGTCAATATTTAATTTAATACTGAACATCACAGTTATTTTATAACACAATGTACAATATTTCATAACTAAATGTAATTTAAAGGGTTTTTACCCTAATATTTTGGTGGCTCAGGCATTGTGACCTAGCATTTTCGATTTTAATAACCTGATGATGGACTGTGTGGTCCGAAAACGTTTGTTTTATTGATGTGGCCCTTTTAAGGGTTTTTTAAATAAATATACCCATTTACAAAGATTAACCTCTTTTTGTTATACGTGGTATACAGCCAGCTACAGGAATTTTTCCTTGTGGATTTAGTTAATGAGGCATTTTCAAAATTGAAACCGTGCAAAAATGTTCCCGACTCTTGATACGCATTGGTAATTGTTGATGATACTGATGGTCGAGAACAACTTTCAGCAATCATTCCCGATGTTGGCGAATCATGAGGGTTTAAATTTTTTTGAGCATTATCGTTCTTATTTCTTATTGAATTCTCTATATATCCTTCGGCAACCGTGCTTGATTTCTAGCCCCCATGTCGTTTGAGGCTTCTAGATTTCCGTCTCCATCAATTAAAAGTGTTGCTGAAGTTCGTCGTAAAGAGTGACCCGTGTATGCGCTTGCATCGTTTAAATTTAAATAACTAGCTACTTTTTGGGACTAATCCCATGACGCTTCGGTAGCACTTTCCCTTTTGGTACTTGATAAAAAATCGGTTTTCTTTAGACTTCTTTGCAGTTCCTTCGCTTGTGTTTTTCGGAAAGGCACGTCACTTGAAAAATTTGCTTATATCCACATTTTTTCTAATAACTAACTCGGATTTTATCATAGAGTATCGTGACCACATTGTAGAAGATTTCCATTTATTTTTATTTTCCATTATATTAAAATATTCCAGTAAAACGTCTTCGGTAACTTGCCGTACTCCTCTTGTATCACACCACTCTTGGAAGTGCTTGTACGCTAACTGATACTTTATTCCGGACTTGGAGGGCCCCAAACGTGCTACTGCATTATTAGCCGCGGACTCCATTTCGTTTAGGTTTTAAATTTTCGCACTAAATTTGCGCTTGCGGTTGCAACAACAATAAGCTGTCTTTAATATTTGCAAGCAACTGTCAAACAACTGTAACCAGGGAGACGCAAATCCCACCGACGATTTAATTATTTTAATTTCTAACATCTAGACGACTTTGATAGTTGTCACAGTTAATTTCGAGTAAAAATAGCGTATGAATTGTACTATTTATGGTTGAAAATTGCTACGTTTGAAGAAAAAATAGTATACTTTATTCGGCAAAGAAGCGACTTTTCTTGACTTGCCCTCTATTACGCGCCTCACTTCGTTCGGCGCGTAATATCGGGCGCGTCAAGAAAAGTCATGGTTCTCCGCCTCATAAAGTAATATACTATTATTTATATTGCTTAAAGTAGGTTTTGCTTGTACTTTTGCTAAATCTTTACTGCAAACTTATTTATTTCATGACCTTATGATTTTATGAAAAAGTATAAATAATTTGATAGGACTACAGGACTATATGGCAAGGAGAAACCAACACACTAAATATTCTCAAGATATTATAACTATGGCAAGTTACAAAAAACAAAAGGCCCCTAGTTCGTGGCAGACTTTAGATGGTCAAGGGGTGCTAAGAATCCCCACGACAAATGCTAGGAACCCCACGACAAATGGTAGGAACCACCCGAAAGTGGAAAACAAAAATTATAAGTTAAGCATTGGAACCTGGAATGCAAAATCTCTCTTTATGCCAGGAAATCTCATAACATCGTGAAAGAAATGAAAAGGAGTGGGAGTCAACATTTTCGGAGTCAGTGAAGTTAGAAGGCCTGGATCTGGATAGACAAACATCGATAACCATGTAATATACTACGCTGGTAATGACGATCCTCATCATTGTTGACCAGAAAAGCAGTAAATGTATAAAGAACTTTCTACCTATATCCGATAGAGTAGCTATGCAGCAAACTAATACCACTCCTCGTAATATTAACTTTATTCAAGTATATGCTTCTACAGCAGAAAACCCAAAAAAAGTACTCACAAACAGCTAATCAAGATCACAAAGAAAAATGCTGTGAATATTATTATGGAAGATTTAGATTTTATTGCCAAAGTAGGTGAAGGGCGGACCAAAGACGTAGTAGCAAATTTTGGTTTGGGCCAAAGAAATGACAGAGGAGAAACACTGGTCCAATTTTGCCAAGAAGGAAATCTAATGATCGCACAGACCTGGTTTAAACAACCCAAAAAAAGATTTTATACATGGAAAGCACATGGCGATATTCAAAACCGCATAATAAGAAACCATATTGATTATATATTAATTGACAAACGTTATAGAAATGGAATCAGGGGAGTTAAAACATATCCCAGGACAGACATCGGTTCCGACCACAATCCTGTTGTTGGTAAAATTTCAATCAAACTAAAGAAAATCAAATACAGAAAGAAGATAATACCTAACTTCGAAAAACTTAAAGATCCAATAGTACAGGCAGAAATAGAGAAAACACTCAATGATACACCCAAAGAAAAGTTCAGTGAAGCACCCGCAGAAGCAACAAAAGAAAGTATTTGGCACACCTTCAAAACAACAATCACAACTATAGAAAGAACAGAACAGACCAAAGAAGAGAACAACTACAAGACAACATCAGAAAAACAAAGAATACATGGATGACAAAAGAAGTCCTAGAACTGATGGATATAAGGAGATCTTAGAAAAATCGAAATGAAAAAAAAAATATAAAGAAACCCAGAGAATCATCCGATTCTCTGGGTTTCGAAAACAAAATTAGGAAAGCATAAGAAGAATAGATGAGCAGCAAGTGTGAGGAACTGGGAGATTTACTAAAAAAGCATGACTACTTTAATGCATACAAAAAGATTAAGGAAGTCACAAATATGAAGAAAACAATCACTACAGCAACTTTAGTAGATGATAACAACGATATAGTATCAAGTCCAGAAAATGTAGGGGATATGTGGGAAAAATACATCGAAGATCTGTTTGATGACGAGAGAACAGAATCACAAATGAATATAGTACAAGAAAAAATACTTGATATATTAACATCGGAAGTTAAAAAAAAACAATCAATGCGGCAAAGCCACGAAAAGCCTCAGGTCCAGATGAAATATATATAGAGATGATAAAGATTATCAATGAAGAAAATCTTCAGACATTAACAATATTATTTAACAAAATATATACCACTGGAATCTTCCCAGAAGACTGGCTTAGATCAACATTTATACCTATACCAAGAAAAATAATCATAAAATAATTTATTATCAGACCAGGATCTTCTTGCTCGAGTGCTTGTTCACAGATAGCTTCACTATACAGATTAAATAAAAGTGGCGATAAGATACATCCCTGCCGGACTCCTCGACGGATTTGATTTTCTTCTGTTAGTCTGCCCTCACCTGACATTTGCTGTTTGCAAACAGCAAACAGCAAATGTCGTTCATGTTGGTCCATCCTATTTATTACAGTCGCCACTTACTTGCGGTCCTTCTCTTCCTTTAGTTATTCGCATAGACTTTAATTTATATGCTATATAGAATTTTGGACACATTGCTAGAAGAACAAGCACGATGGAAAAACTGATAGTCGAGGGTAGAGTTGAAAGAAAAAGACCTAGGGGAAGATCTCCAAGCCGTTGGGTAGATCAAACAAAAACATGAGTAACCAAGGGTTACATGAAGCCGAACAACTAGCCTAGGACAGAGAAGGATGGAGGGAAATCCTAAAAAAAACTGTGAAGGCCTGATGGTGTCACCATATCCCAAAAGGGATTAGGACTGAGGAAGAGGAGGATATAGAATTACCGAAGATGAAAAATTGAACGCATAATAAAGTTTAATAATACTGAATCGAATATTAAGCTTTTGAATTAGGTCATTTAAGTAGGAACAACGGAGAAGAATTTATTCTGAATAAATGAGTCGGTCAATATGTCTACATTATGAATTTGAAAAACCTGCATGCAATAAAACATATCGTGGACCTCGTTTAGTAGGTGCTTTTAAGCCAGTACTTAAACCTTTGAGAAAAGCATCACGACTGTTTTGTATCGTAGTATCGCACCATTCGTAATTTATAGACTGGCCAACATTAACCCACGATTGGTCCAAATATATGATATTTTAATGGTCTTTTCGCAAACGTCGTATAGTTCTCAAATAATTATGGCACCAATAAATAATATCGTCTCGCTCCAACATGATGCTTCTTCGGCCACGTTTCTTATAAACAAATCCAATATCTTTCAGAAGTCTGTATAAAGTAAAAAGAGACAACGGCTGTATATTCTCATTACCTTGTATGAAGGTATGTATATGCTTTAAGAATGGCGGCAAATTTTTCATGAAAAATTCACAATGAACAATTCTCCGTAGAATACTTCTTACACCCTCGTCATATGTGAATATTCTAGAATTATATTATATATAATATCTATAAATAATATAATTTCCAACTTTCCAAATTCTTTCCTAGAAATTATGTAGATTTTTCTATTTTATGTAAAACATTAAAACTACAGTTATTGTATGTTGTTCTTGTAAAGAGGTGTTCAAATGTTACTCTTATGAAAACTGACAACCCTGCGCGTTTATTCTCCATAAGAAAAGCATTGCCGTATCTTACCCGTACTGCACTCTCAGTGTGACATTTTCTATAGAATAGGAGTATTTGTGCATTTTAAAAATGTAAAGATATTTATATATTTAGGGCTGATTATAATTTTACACTATAATTTTATTTCTATATTTTGAATGTAACTGAGGTCCGCGAAAAAAAGTATTTTTTGACTATATGACAATAATCAAGTAATACTATTTTCATATTCAATACTTCAGAAAAAGCTATAGGCTTTTTTTGTTTTAATAGGTAATTACCGTTCGTTACTTAAGGAATTGTTTGCAGTAAATGCTTTTGTGAACAGTATTTTCTTATCACTTTTATTAAATGCCCAAATATTGGTTTTGTATATTCAATTTATGTTCACTGTGGCAAAAAGGGCGGTTTAATATTTTAAAACAAACAAAATAATTAAAGTATGTAACTATTCAGATACTTACCGACTCCATTGTAATAATAATAGCTGATGCGAATGGTAAATTCAAGGCAAACACTACCTTTGTTATCACTACAAATGACATAATGTAATAAGTAATTAGCAGAAGAATCCATAATATGTCCCATAGTTTTTGAAAAATCACTAAAATTAAAAAAAAATAATTATTTGACCATCACTAACGGAAAGTAACTTCTATAGATAAAACAGATAAAATAGAAAATGAGAAAAAAAGCAAATTGAGTGAAATATAATATTGACATTTAATTATTCTATAAAATAACAATATTTCAAGAAACAGAGTAACCATACATCCGTGTGGATGTGGTCTGTCGCCCATCGGACGCATCCCCAGGTGGTGGATAGGGGAACGCCCTAACCAGTCCTAGGACTGGCGGGTAGGTGGGAAATAAAATACCACCCGTGAACCAAAACAGACTGGTATGGCAACCCAACAGAGTCCCTGGCCCTCCAGGTTGGGGATTAGGCTAGAGGCTAACAACCTCTTCCTGCAAAAATCATATGTTACAGAACCTCAAGAACTATTAGCCGGACGGAACTTACGACGACGACTCTGCAAACGAAAAATGGAATTAAGATTAGAAACGTGGAACACCCGAACCCTGTACCGAGCTGGAGCACTCGCATCTCTACTAGACATAGTGAACATGTACAGAGTAGATGTTTTGGCACTGCAGGAAATGCGATGGAGGGGAACAGGCATTCTTGACAAGAGAACCCACTCCATATATTACAGCTGCAATGAAAACCAACACATAGATGGAGTGAGATTTATAGTAAACCAAAGAACAAAAGGCCTAGTTATTGATTTTAAAGCCTACAGTCAAAGAATGTGCTATTTACGCTTAAAAGGTAAATTCTTTAATTACAGTTTAATTAATGCACATGCCCCGACCGACGACAAACTAGAAGGCGTTAAAGAACAGTTTTTCGATGACCTAGAACAAGCCTATAGAAGATGCCCCAGAAATGACATCAAGATAGTTCTAGGTGACATGAATGCAAGAATAGGACGAGAGCGAGTTTTTATGCCGACTATAGGCAGGCATAGCCTACACAACATCAGTAGCGATAACGGATTACGACTGATAACCTACTTAGCCTACTTAGCAGCAGCACTGAACATGACCGTCGCTAGCACCTATTTTGAACATAAGAATATACACAAGGTAACCTGGAACTCCCCTGATGGAAGAACAACTAGTCAGATTGATCACATCTTAATAGATTCAAGACACGAAATGGACATAATGGACTGCAGGAGTTATAAAGGCGCAAACATAGACTCAGACCACTGTTTAGTTATCTCAACACTAAGGGCTAGAATTTCAAATTCCAACAAAGAAAAAACAATAGATACAAAGAAATGGAATGTGCCGACGCTGAGAGATGCAACTGCTGCAAAACAGTACTGGGAAAATATTATCAATATGTTAAGAAATCAAAGTCCAAGCGAAGAAGACCAGACAGATATGCTTTATCGTGTTCCTACTGGAACACGATAAAGCAAGATATTAAGTCAGCAGCACAAGATGAAATAGGAACAGAAACTTGTACCCGAAAAAATTACTGGTTTGACGATGAATGCAAAGACGCAACACAGAAAAAAAAATGAAGCTTATGCAAAAATGCTTACCCGCCGGACTAGAACAAGTGTAGAGAATTACCAAACAAAGAGAAGAGAAGAAAAGAAAATATACAGAATGAAGAAACGAAACCACTTAAAAAAGGAACTTCAATATATAGAAAACCTCAACAGAGATAAAGAACTCAGAACATTCTATAAGAAAGTTAACATCAACAGAAAAGAATTCAAGGCAAACACAAATCAATGTTGAAGTTTGAATGGCGATCTATTAACAACAAGAACAGACGTAATAAATCTATGGACAGAATATTTTAACCAGATACTTAATATAGAGGAAGAAGAAGAAAACCCGGAAGACGAAAGCTGTGAGGTAAGCGGAGCAGACGAGGGGGAGGAGAATCCACCAACGATTCTGGAAGTTAAAGACGCTGTAAACAAACTAGCCAGAAACAAATCACCCGGAATAGATAATCTTTCAGCGGAATTATATAAAGAAGGTGGCCACGATATCATAATAGCGCTACAGCAGCTTATAAAAGACATATGGATACAGAAGTCCCTCCCCAGTGATTGGAATATTGGAATACTTTGCACCATACACAAAAACGGAGATATCTTTCAATGCTCTAGCTATCGAGGAATTACGCTCCTAAATGCAGCGTATAAAATATTCTCCAATATACTATGCCATCATATGACACCGTATGCAGAGCAAATAATAGCGATAACAATTACGCAAACGTAATAAACGAATAATAGAGCAATAACAATTCATCAGATTTCAACCCTGAGACAAATTCTAGAGAAAACACTGGAATACGGTGTAGACACGCACCACATATTTATAGACTACAAGGCAGCCTACGACTCTGTCAATAGAAGAGAATTGTTTAGAGCAATGATAGACCTGGGAGTACTAAATCAGTTGGTGGGTCTAACCAAACTAACTCTTGAAAAAGATGAATGGAGAGTACGAATCCAGGGGGAACTCTCTGAACCTTTTAATACAAATAATGGGCTACGTCAGGGAGACCCACTCTCCTGTATACTATTCAATCTAGCTCTGGAAAAAGTAGTACGTACGTCACAAATCACAACTACCGGTTCAATATATAACAAATCTGTGCAAATCCTAGCATATGCTGATGATATCAATATTGTTGGGAGAACAGAAAACGCAGCACGAGAGGTGTATGTAGCACTAAAGGAAGCGACTACAGACATGGGTTTAATAATAAACAGTAATAAAACGAAATACATGAAAATAGGTCAGCAACCACAAATACGACGGCCAGTTGTTATAGAAATCGACGTCATCGAAACAGTTAACGAATTTGTATACCTGGGAACGCTCGTCAATACTGAAAATGACATTACCGCAGAGATAAACCGCAGAATTTGCATGGCTAACAGATGCAGATACAAAAGTAAAACTCTACAAAACAATAATACGCCCAGTCCTAACATATGGTTCAGAAACCTGAACTTTAACAAAAAGCAATGAAAACATGTTGGGATGTTTCGAAAGAAAAATACTGAGGCGAATCTATGGAGCGGTAAATGAAAATGGTTTATTTATTTATTTATTTAGCGTATGGATAATTACAATACGATAAAAGTAGTATTTAGATAATAATTATTAATTATTAATTATGTTCAAATTGGAATTGTAACCTTAATGAAAATGGTCTCTGGAGAAGACGATACAACTTCGAATTCTATAGAATATACCAGGAACCAGATATCGTAAAACACATTAAGATAGGACGTCTGAGGTGGGTAGGCCATGTAATGCGGATGGAGCAAACCGACCCAGCTAGAAAAACGCTCCTTGATAGACCTATTGGTCAAAGAAGAAGAGGAAGACCCAGAACAAGATTCTAGATAACATAGACCAAGATATGAGAAATATGGAAATACGTGCTTGGCGGAGGAAGGCGATGGATAGGGACGACTGGAAAAGAATTCTTGGGGAGGCTAGGACCCACACAGGGTTGTAAAGCCAAAATGATGATGATAAGTAACCATACATAATTATAGTATATAGGAATGCCACAAACTAGTGGTAATAATTTATTTTTTTTAATCTGCATTTAAAATATTATGCTTTTTATCTAACTATAAATGTTTATAAATCGAAAAACCTCTTTCAACATCAATAAAAGTTATTGAGGTACTTTTAAACTTGTTTATATTGAAAGGCAGTAGTTCAAGGTCTAGTACAGGATACCTTGCTGAACTTCTGCAACTTTTTCCAAAATATAAAATCCAGTGCTTTTGTTTGAAACATATTGCCATTTAATTTAATTTTTACCGATATGTCGATGATTCCTTTAAGCGACATAATTCAGCGATCCGTCTATTGTTAGTCATCTGTGGTCCCAATTGACCATCTAAAAGGCACACTCCAATATATATTGTGGCTAAACACCCCGTACGGGGTTACGCCGCTTAAGCTCTCTAGATCTATTTTACGAGGTAGATTAGTCCTCATTTTCTTTATTTAATTTTTCTTGTTATTTCTCTTCACTGTTTCCTATCTCTGGTTTTTTCTCTCCATTGTCGTACGCCCGCCCTCTTGAGATCGTTTGTTACTTCTTGTAGCCACGTAGATCTTGGTCTTCCACGTCTTCGTTTACCAGCTGGTGTCCATTCCAATATTGAGAATATTGTCGTAGATGGTCCTGATCTCCATATATGTCCTAGCCATTTTGCCCTTTGCTATTTTATTTTACAAACTATATCCTCTTTAATTTCGTTTAGTAATTCATGATTCGTTCTTTGTCTATATTGGTTTTCATTAATTTTTTTTGGTCCTAGTATTGCTCTTAGTAATTTCCTTTCTAGTATTCTAAGGTCTTCCTCTTGTTTTTTTGTCATGCTAAGGGTTTCGGCAGCATACATCATAGTCGGTCGAATTATTGTTTTATATATTTTCATTTTCGATTTTTTGATCAGTAACTTATTTTTTAGAAGCGTTTTATTTGCATAGTATGTCTTATTTGCTGTAATTATCCTTTCTTTAATTCTGTTTCCCTTTCTCCATTATTTGCTAATAATATTCCCAAATACTTAAACTTTTCTACTTCTTCAAATATATATTCTCCCAGTCTAACCTTTTTGTTTTCATATTTTTTGTCAAATCTCATTATTTTTGTTTTTTCTTGATTTATTACTAATCCCATTACTTTCCCTTCTGCTACCAATTCTTTTAACATACTTTCCATTTTTTTTCTGTTCTTTGTTATTATCACAATATCGTCGGCTTATCCTATTATTTGTCCCTCTCTCGTTCTAAGTGCACCTTTGTTGATTTTTCCGACTATATATTCCAGGGCAAGATTAAACAGAGTTGCAGATAATGAATCTCCTTGACGTACACCTTTATATATAACAAATTCTTTTGTGTCTCCTTCTTGTGTTTTTATAGTTACTACGGTTTTGCTCATTGTCATTTTTATTAATCGTCTTAATTTGTTGTGTATTTCCATTTCTCTCATAGCTGTAAGTAATTTCGCTCTGTTTATTGAATCCAATGCTTGTTGGAAGTCTATAAAAAGCAGTTCAATTTCTATTTTATATCCATAAACTTTCTCCATAATTTGCTTTACCGTATGTATGGCATCTGTTGTTGACTTTCCCTAACAAATCCGCATTGATACTGTCCCATAATATTTGTAGTCGCTTTGGCCAGTCTTCGTTGTATTAAGGTTGACATGATTTTATACGCTGTGTTTAATAATGTCAGTCCTCTATAATTATTACACATTTAGGTAAAGAAATAATAAATCAGACTTACTCACAATCAATTTATATTAATAAAAAAAAATTGATTGTGAGTAAGTAATTCTGATTTATTATTTCTTTACCTATTTGAAATGGACTCACACAAGCAACAAATTCATGATATTACACATTTGTTGGTCTCCTTTTTTATGGATTGTGATAATTTGTCCTTTGTGCCATTCTTTTGGCATCTTTTCTTCGTCCCATATGACTTTTATTAATTGGTATATTTTTTCTCTGAGTTCATGTCCACCATATTTTATTAGTTCCATGTTTATACCGTCTATACCTGGTGCTTTACCGTTGCGACTACTGTTTATAATTTCCTCAACTTCATCTCTCGTTGGTTTTTCTAGCTCGGTTTCTATCATCGTGGTCTCTTCTTCCACATTTTCATTTAAGTCTTCGTCCTCTTGTACTGTTAATATTTCTTTAAAATAATCAGTCCAGATCTCTTTAAACTCTTTGTCATTTTCTGATACTTTTCCACTTCTATCCTTTATGCCTTTTATCTTTCCTTTGAAGGTTTTGTTCTGCTCGCTAATTTTCTTATAAAATGCTTTTGTGTTTCTATTTGTGTTTTCTTTTTCTATTTCATTTATCTTATCGTTTAACCAGGTTCGTTTAATTTTTCTTATTTGTTTCTTATATTCTGTCCTTAATTTGTTGTATTCTTCTTTATATTCTTGTCTATTTGTTCTGATCCACCTTTGTCTTATTTCTATCTACTTTTTTAACATGTTATGACAGTCTTGATTATACCATTCTTCTTTTTTGTTCTTTCTTTCTATCCCTATATGTTCAGAAGCTATTTAATTTATACATTTTTTTATATTGCTCCATTCTGTTTCAACATCCTCTGTATGTTCACAGTATTCCTTTAGTTTTTTGCTTATATCTTCTGCATATTTAATTCTTCTATCTGTAGCATTTAATTTTTCTATGTACCATTTGTCTTTTGTTGTCTTGTTTTTTAGCGTTCTTTTGACTTTTTGTTTTAACGTTGCGGTAACCATGAAATGGTCTGCGTCTGCATGTGCACCTCTGTATGTTCTCACGTCTGTTATCGATGTTTGCTTTCTCTTTGTGATGAGTATATGGTCTATTTGGGACCATGTTTTTTGGTCTGGTGAGACCCATGTTACTTTGTAGTATACAGGGTGTGCAAATTTTGTACTACTGATAATCATATTGGTGCTAGTTGCTAAGTTGCATAATCTTTGACCATTATCATTTGTTTTTTCATATAATGTATATTTACCTGCAACTTGGTTAATGTAGTCTTCTTTGCCTATCTGAGCGTTAAAATCTCCCATTACCAGAATTGTATCTTCTTTGGGTAAAGATTCAATTTCTTGTTCCAGTTTCTCATAGATGTTATCTTTTTCCTCTGCTACAGCACTTTCAGTTGGTGCATATACGTTTATGATGGATATATTAAATGGTTTGGCGTTAATTATCAGGTATGCCATGCGCTCATTTATTGGTTTAAATTGCATAATATTATTTTGTATTTTTCCTGTAGTTATAAATGCAACTCCATATTGACCTTGTTTTTCGTGCCCAGAGTAGTGTAATGTGTAATTTTTTTATTTATTTCTCCTTGACCTGCACATATAATTTCTTGAATTGCTGCAACATTAATTCCGTATCTTTCCAGCTCTAAGAAAATCTCTTGCATTTTTCCTGGTTCAAGCATTGTTCTGATGTTCCACGTACTTATTTTTACTTGCTCGTGTTTTTTAATTTTTTTGTTATGTTTTTTTATGTACGTATGTTTTATTATTTTTTCTTGAGAATTTATATCCTTTTTCTTTGCCATGTCGTATTTCGTTTCTTGTTGGATATCCGATATTTCTTGTTGTATCAGTTTTTTGACGTCCCTTAAAGATAAGAACTCGGATGTTCTTATCTTTAAGTTTTTCTAATTTTCCAATTTTCCGTATTTCCTGTTGTATCTTTATCTCTTCGTGCCTTAGACCATCTCACACTCCAATGCCGTTATTAATATTCGGGGTTATTGAATGTATATTTGTGCCGATCTTTGCGATCAAAAAATGTGTTCATTCGTTATCAGTTCTTCATTTTCGTTTTTAACATTCTTGTTCCGTTTTTGTTTAATTTCAGTTTTTACTTGGTTGTTTATTCGAGCATGTTTCAGTATCATAATTTTCCCTTATCTATATCGTTATAAAATGTTTCCCTTGGTATTTTAGGCTTGTTGTGTTCAGGTCTTCCTTCTACATCTTTTCTATGCTGTTAAAATCCTTTCTGATACGTATTGACACTCTTTGATGTGATTTTGGTATCTTTGGTATATTGGTAAGGCTACACCTGTTTTGTTTATGTTTTCTTTTGCTATTCCATTGTAGATTAGTATATTTTCACCTTATCTTAATAACCGTTTTCCTTTTTAATTTGTTTCCCAGAGCACATTCGTCTATTTGTTTCCATTTCAGCACTTGAGTTATTACCTGGTCACCTGTGTTCATGTAGGAATTCTCATAATATGTAATTTTTAAATCTTTTGTTTAGTTTTTAAGAAGTTTTTTATGCGTTTTAACCTTGACATAAATAGTTTAAAAATCAATGAAATAAGAATGTCGTACTGCTTTATTATATTATTGGTACATCATTGTTCTCTTACAATAGCATCATTTTAGTTCCGCACAATGCACGTAGTTCAATAACACGTGCATCAATGTATCGTGAGAGTTGATTTATATTAGAGCAAGTGTTACATACATTAGTAAAAATAATATATTGATTTTTTTTAATTATACAGTCTAAATATCTATAAAGATACGATAAAAAATATTTGGTTTTAAAGTTTTTACTATTTAGGTCAGGTTAATTTTCTGTATTTATTAATTAGTAAATAATTTTCGTTAAGTATCCATATTGGTATTTAGTTCTATTTTATTTACAAAAAACCCGCTTCAAGCTAATAAGGTTATTAAAGATTTTTAAAAACAAAAGTAGGTTATTTATAGTGTTTTTTGAACTTAAAATGTCTTTAAGATTATTGTGTAAATGATATTTATTTCAGTGACTATTGAACTTTCCCCACTTGAACTTGACCCAGAGAAACTGGATGCTTGTATCTTTAGTATGCAATTTATTCAGTTCTTCCTTTATTAGTAAAGCTAATGGATGCTGCGTGTATATGAGGAATTCTACAAAAATTCGAACCTCAACTGGAGCCAAATATGGTGATATTGCAATTTGCTGCCCGTACCCCGCAGTAACAATTTTTTACTGTAGGTTGATACCAAAAAACATGTTTTCAGGTACGAGCCTCAAAAAAAGGCAAATTTAAGTTTTCTCAACAAAAAACTGATTTGTTCGCTAAAGCTATTTCATTCTTCTAGCGATCTGCCTCGAAAAACGAGTGAAAGAGACTTCTATACTTGGAGCACACGTACATATCAGGTACCAATCGTTTTGTCTTCGTCTCCAGAAGGAACTCTGACCCGTTGAAGAGCCAAGAAACACCTGCTCAAAGCGTGGCAAGCGATTATTCAGTCCCTAAAATCGACGTTTTTTTTAATTTTTCGCGATTTTATCCGAAAATAGATTAAAAGATACCTCTATAGTTAGAGCACACATACATATTAGGTACCAATCGCTTCGGCTTGATCCCAGAATGAATTCTAACCCTTTAAAGAGCCAAGAAACACCTGCTCAAAGCATGACAAGCTGTTATTTAGTAACTAAAATCGACGTTATTTTTCATTTTTTTGCGATTTTACCCGAAAATAGATTAAAAGATACCTCTATAGATGGAGCACACATACATATTAGGTACCAATCGCTTTGTCTTGATCCACAGAATAAATTCTGATCCTTTGAAGATCCAAGAAATACCTGCTCAAAGCGTGGTAAGAGGTTACTCAGTCCCTAAAATCGACGTTTTTTTTCATTTTTTCGCGATTTTACCGGAAAAGATTACCGATCAAGTTAAAATGACTTCCGTAAGTGAGGTTTATCTACCTGTCGGAAGCTGGTGACTTGATATGTACGTGTGCTCCAACTATACAGGTGTCTTTAAATCTATTTTTTAATAAAATCGCAAAAAAAATGAAAAAAACACAACATCGATTTTAGGGACTGAATAACCGTTTGCCACGCTTTGAGCATGTGTTTCTTGGCTCTTCAAAGGGTCAGAGTTCCTTCTGGGAACCAAAACGAAGCAATTGGTATCAAACGTACGTGTATGTACGTGTGCTTAAACTATAGAGGTATCTTTTAAGCTATTTTCGGGTAAAATCGCGAAAAAATGAAAAAAAAAACGTCGGTTTTAGGGACTGAATAACCGCTTGCCACGCTTTGAGCAGGTGTTTCATGATTCTTCAAACGGTCAGAATTTATTCTGAGGATCAAGACGAAGTGATTGGTACCTAATATGTACGTGTGCTCTAACTATACAGGTCTCTTTTAATTTATTTTCGGATAAAATCGCGAAAAAATGAAAAAAACGTTGATTTTAGGGACTGAATAACCGTTTGCCACGCTTTGAGCTTTTTTTGGTTCTTCAAAGGGTCATAGTTCATTCTGGGGACCAAGACAAAGCTATTGGTACCCAATATGTATGTGTGCTCCAAGTATAGAAGTCTCTTTCACTCGTTTTTCGGGGCAGATCGCTAGAAGAATGAAATAGCTTTAGCGATCAAATCAGTTTTTTTTGGAAAAAAACTTAAAGTTGCCTTTTTTGAGGCTCACACCTGAAAACATGTTTTTTGGTATCAACCTACAAAAAAATTGTTACTGCGATCTACGGACAGCAAATTGCAATATTACCATATTTGGCTCCAGTTAAGGTGCGAATTTTTGTAGAATTCCTCATATGTTCCTGATTATTTGTAGTGATGACAAGTGACCACAATCTAGTTCTAGCAAACATGAAACTCTAGTTAAAAAAGTTAAAAACAACTGACGAAACACCGTGAATCAATCTGAGAAAACTAAAGAAACCGATATATCCAACAAATCAAAGAACAAGTGCACAAAGAAGTTCAGGAAGTAGAAACGCAAAAGCAATTGGCAGTAACAGATAAATGGGGGAAAGTAGAGGAGATCTTGAGAAATATCACAAAACAAAACAAAAGATACATCATCTAAAAATAAACAATATATCACTCAAGAGATAAAAGAACTGATGACGGACAGAAGGGCACACAAGAATAAAAACGAACAACGTTACAAAAAAATTAATAAAATAATCAAACAGAAAATCAAAGAAGCTAAGGAACTGTGGCTATCAGAAAAGTGTGCAGAAATAGAAAGGTTAGATAAACAACATGACAGTTTTAACATCATCACCATCATGGCTTATTCACTCCTGGCGGAGTGTTTGCCGCCCTTTTGGGCTCTCTGATTCATTTATTGCGGAGAATCAGTCCGCTGTTGTTTTTTTATTATTATAGCAGCATGTGTGACTTGGCCCTGTTTACAATTTTCCTCCATTCTTTCCGGTCCTTACAGCGCTCCTTCCAGTTGTAGATTCTCAGCTTCTTTATGTCTCCCAAGACTTGATCTCTCCATCTTGTTTTGGGTCTCGCCTTTGGTCTCTATGTTGTTGGTTTCCATCCAGATATTCGCTTTAGCATAGAGTCTGGGTTAGCTCTTTCTGTGTGTCCCAGCCCCTGAGCCTTTGCGTCTTCACGAACTTGATTATGTCTTCACCCTCGATGACTTCTTTAATTGGTTAATCTTCTAAATTCGCCTACACTTATCCTCACCGGTCCCATTGTTCGTCGAATTATCTTTCTCTCTAAGATTTCCAACCTCATTTCATCTTTTTGTGTTAGGCACATCGTCTCTGCATCATAGGTGATCACTGGCCTGATTGCAGTCTTGTAAATTTTTAATTTGATTTTCTTAGTAATATGCATTTTCTTTCAGAAATTTTTGGTAGTTCCAGTAGGTTTTATTACCCAGTAGGATGCGTTCATTTATTTCATTCGTTCTATCATTTCTATCATTCACCATCACTCTTAGGTATTTGAAATGGTGTACTCTTTCAAATGTATATGCACCAAGCTTAATTTCTTTCTCCATGTTCCTATTCTCTCTTGAACACTTGAGGTATTTCGTTTTGCTTTGATTTATTACTAGCCCTCTCTTTTTTGCTTCTTTATCTAGTATGAATATTATGTTCTGCATGGTTTTTAAATCTCTAGTAATCAGTGCAATATCGTCTGCATACGCTATCAGTTGGGTTGAAGATTCGATAATCGTTCCCATAATTTTGGCTGCTCTTACTGCCCCCTCTATGGCAATGTTAAACAATGTTGTTGACAGGGAGTGTACCTGTTTGACACCTACCTCCATTTGTACTTCATCTGACGCGCCTTCTCTTGTTAAGATTCGTACCTTGGATTCCTTCATCGTCATTTTCGTGAGACTTATTAGTTTTTCTTGGATGCCTAATTTATTCATATCCTTAATTAGCTCCTCCATTATTACACTGTCAAAAGCTTGCTTGTAGTCAATAAACAGTATATGTAGATCTATTCCGTGCTCGTAACTTTTTTCGACGATTTGCGTTACAATGTGTATTGCATCTATTGTTGATTTACCTTCTCTGAATCCATGTTGGTATTCACCTATTTTTGTTCTAGTTTCTTTTTCTATTCTTTGTCTGATCAAATTAGTTAATATTTTGTACATTGTATTTAATAACCTGATTCCCCTGTAGTTAATGCATTTCGTCTTGTCACCTTTTTTAGGGATTGGTATTATCAGACCACAATTCCAGTCGTTCGGCATGCGTTCTTCTTCCCATATTCGTTCTATTAGGTTGTGGATTCTGTGGGCTAGTTCCTCTCCCCCTTTCTTGAAGAATTTATTTATAATGTCGTCTGGTCCTGCTGCTTTCCTTGTCTTTAATCTGTTTATGGTCGCCAATACTTCGCAGTATGAGGGAGGCTCTGATTGTTCTCCATTCCTATTTTCTGTTTGTTCTTCATTTTCTGCGTTTTCATCATCGTCTTTCTTTTTAAATAGTTCTCTATAGTGTGTTTCCCATTCTATTTTTCCAATATTTGCTAGTATCTCTTTTTTCTCTGTGATTTTATGTATTTGTATAGTCTTGCATTGTCATTACTATTGGCTTCGAGTTCCTGCAGTAATTCTTCGATCCATTTCTTCTTTTTTGTTTTGCAGCATTTGTCTGACTCTTTTTCTTATTCTCCTTATAGTGTAGGAGATCTTCTTGTTTCCCTGTGGCCACCACCTGTGTCTTGCTTTGTCCTTGTCTTTACTAGCTTGCTCGCATTCTTTATCGTACCAATCCTTTCTTTTATTGTCTTCCATTAGTCCTATCGTCTCCTCTGCTGTTGTTAAGATACTCTCTTTTATGTCTTCCCATGTTTTATCTATATTCGATGGATTTAGGACTAGTAGTTTTTCTTCCAATTTAGTGCAGAATTTTCTGTTTGCATTATCTGTATTTAGTTTCGACCAATTCCACCTCTTTCTGTTCTTTCTGTCGTTTTTAACTTTAAGTATCTTCAATTTCATGTCGACTATCACCTAAAATGTGATCCGAATCAGCATTGGCACTAGGTTAAATAATACGGCCGATAGCGGACCACCTTGCTTTAGACATTTTCTTACAAAAACGTTACTATAGTGAAGTCGTTTACCTGTCGTATTTCGGATTAACGCCCGAAAAATATTTATGACTCTAGTTACAGCCACTCTGTTATGCTTTCCCTTTTCTACCTGCTTTGTGGTACCGAACCTCCTACTGGTCGGCTGTAGTACTTGAGGATAAATCAGCGCTACCAAAGCAATTTTTTTATAAATCGTGAAAAAACGCAAATTGAATCGCTCCGAAAAATCTCGCTAGTATTTAACGATCGCCGGTTTTCAATAGGAAAAAGGTGGAAATTTATAAGAAACTATTTAAAAAACAAGAATTCCGAATTTACCAGACAATTTGTGTGTCCACAATTTGTGTTAACCACAATATAATTTTTGAAGTTGCATGTGTAATATGAAAAATTTTTCAAAAACTTTAAATATCTCAAAAACGGCTATTTTTTCGAGAATGGTATCTCAATAAAAATCGATTCAGAATTTTACGTAGATTCTAAAAAAAAAAAACAAAAAGCACAGTTTCTATTAAAAATAAGAAACATACATTTTTAATGTACATTTTTAATTTGAGAACCGCTGACTACCTCAGGCATATCTGAACGGACACCTTTATTACTTATGCAACAGGCTAAAACGATCCTACTTTATCTATGCCCATTCCATACTATATCGTCCTTTTTGAGATCATTCTTAATATTTCAACTATCTTTCTGGTATTTTCTATTATCTTTGTGCTTTGTACATAGTTCCTCTATCTACTCTATTATAAGCCTATATGAAGTCTATAAATAGAGCATGCAGATACAGAACCATTTTCTATTGATTGCACACTGTTTGCATGACTCTTTCAGTTTTGCATGTCATTAACAGCTCTTCGTGGAATTATTATAAAAACAATATTATACTATCTATAAAAAATAGTATATATAAACTGCAGGAGTATAATGTAAGTGAGGAGTATATGTACAGCGCCCACCAAACTGGCGTGGCAAAAGGCAAGTAGCAAATAGCACGCGTCAGCATGTTCTTAAATGTAACCAATGCCAACGAATGATTAGAATGAATGACGTCATTGTCATTTTGGTGTGCGCTGAATCATTCGTTTTCATTGGTTACATTTTAAGTAACATGCTAGACGCGCGCTACTTGCTACTTGCCACTTGCCATACCAGTTTGGTGGGCGCTCTCCCTAACTGAGAGCGCCCACCAAACTGGCCTTGACCAAACTTAAAAGTACGAATAAAATAGTGCATATTATGTCTGTAGTTGTCGTTAATTTATCTATGCACATCAGATAAAATGTCACTGAACAGCAGTGGTTCCGACTAAAACATGGCTGATTCCGTCTGCGCGAATGAGATGCGCGTACTTATTTGTTGAAGCAGAGTGAGCATTCTGATTGTTTATTATTCTGTGTTAAAAGTGTATATTATGTAATTACAATATTTTAATTTTATTTAATTTTGTAGGAATCATGATTGATAATAATTCAGTATTTTGATGTTTAATTTATGTCAGAAACATAAAAATCATATCTAACATAAATATTTTAAAAAAATTTTCTAACATAATATCAAATATTAAATATTTAATAATATTTTTTAATTTAGTCAGGAAATTTAATATTAGGGAATAATAGTATTAGTTTTCGTAAGACAGAATGTAATTATAGATAGTGCTTAGTTTATCAATATCAGTTTTTTTATTAACGCATTGATATTTAATCAAGTAAATAAAAAAAATTCTTAGAAATGTTATGCATAAATAAATATCAATGCTTTAATAAAAAAACGGATATTGATAAACTAAGCAATATCTAGAATTACATTCTGTCATAATATTCATATTTGACGCCACTTTCTACGCAAAACAATCGAAAACTAGTTATCAACAACAAAAAATATAATAAACAGAAACAAGTGTCTTTCTGTCTTAAATCAAACATCAAAATAATAATTATTTATCAATCATGATTGATACAAAATTAAATAATTTTTTTTTATGAGTAATGCTTAAAATATTGAAATTACATAATATATACTTTGAATAAGTTAAGTTTAATGTTTTGTGAATTTCAAAATTTAATGGATTAACCTCAGGTTGTAAGTTTTTGTGCTACTTTTAAACAATGATCTTTAATTCTAATTTCATTGTATACAGGGTGGTCCTTAAGTAATTGTATTAAAAGAAATCGTAGATTCTACACTTTAAAATATTACGATTTAAGCCAAATTGCTTTAATAAAATGTTGATATTAAGAAAGATACAGGTTGTTAAAGTAGAAATTTAAAATGTTAATTTTCGCTATAACTTTCACATTTGTGAACATTTATATATCAAAATTTATAACGGGGCACTGCTGAACATCAGGAATTATAATTTGATACATACTTTAGTAGCTGATACAGGGCGCTACATATGCTACATATGTGGTATACATTTGCACTTAACTTTTTTGATCTTGAAGTTACCGGTGTTTGTGATAAAAAATATTAAAGATACATTATTTTAACAAAAAAAAAGATATACCTGTAAATAACTTCAAAACTCAACAGTTTTCGAGATAATCGCATTTTACAAATCAACTACATAATTTAGATTTAACGCAATTACTCCAGGCAACGAAAGAAAATTAGACAAAAACATCAATACTTCTGAATTTTTATATAAAATTCCTTTAATAAAGTTAATAGTTAACGAAATAATAAATAAAATAAATATATCAGCAGAATAATTTGCAATAGGATTTGACAAAATAACAGAATTATTGGATTTTACATAAAACATTTTACGTTTTATATTAAATTAAACTCATAACAAAAAGATTTTATTTACAAACTTAATCAAGAAATAGTTAAACTAAATAACATTAAACTTTTTGTCGAAGTAATTGTTCGATATAAATTCCACAAAAGATCGTCTCATATTAAATAGCATCATTGGTTCGAAAGAAACTGCTGCAGTATTTATTTACAGTAAAACCCTTAACCGAAACCTTTTTAACCGAAACATCGTTTAACCAAAACGGCTGACAGTTTCAATAATTTCGTCAATAACAAGTAAATTTTTATCGCAAAACGTAAACAGATCCATTAATTTTCCTCACCGATTGATGTCTATGTGTGTTGGGAAATTAAAAAACCAAGAGCTCTAAAAGATAGTTGAGAAAAACCACTTCTTGTGTTTTATAAAAGCCAAAAAAGCTCATGGATGTCGACCACTTTATTTTCAGAATGTTTTGAAAATAAATTCGTCTCAAGTATAAAATCCTTTTTAAAATAAAAAAAACCTTCTCATCAAAGCATTGTTGCTTAATGAGTAATAGAGACATTGCATGAGTAATAGAGACATCTTCAACTTTGGAAAAATGCTCGAACTAACCTTTTGATAGGATTTTGATTGACGATCCTGAAGAAGAAAATGGCAATAAAACGACAGAAGAAATTAAACCTTTAATAAAAAATTTGCCGGGATGTGACGAAATTAACTAAGAAGAGATAGTGAGTGGTTAGCCGCCGATGACTCGGAAAGTGAATTCATCGACCAGGAAATCATTGATATGGTTCTTCATTGAGACAACCTGAGCGTATCAGACAACGAAGATGACGACCCAACGGACAACAGACAGCCTGAGACCGCCGACGAGATTTTTAATGCCTTAAGGATAAGAATTTTTATATAGTAGTAGTTAGGGACACGACTAGGTTATTAATTTTTATTTGTCATTGTATAGTTTTGTCCTTTTCAGACTGCTTTACATTTCGTCGAACCATGGAATGAGGAAAACTCACGACGTTCTGCAAATGAACGATGGAGATGTATAGTACAAAACATAGTTGTCAAATGATAACGTAAAAGAAAATACAAGATTTCTTTAAAAAAGCATGTTAAACTTGTTTATTTTGCTTACTTTTATTACTTTATTCTGTATTTACTTAATAAAAAACATTACGAAATCACCTCATAGTATTTTTACTAGTTTAAAATTTAAAATTTCTACTATACCTTAGCCAAGAATACTATAAAAAACAATGTTATTTTTAACCGAAATTCTTGTTATCCGAAATTTATATAATTAACCGAGCTCGTTTCCAATTTTTTCGGTTAACGGAGGTTTAACTGTATATATAAAACTGCACTTTTGGTATTTTTTATAAATTAAATAATTATATTAATATCTCACTACATGACCAAGGAATATGACTACCACGAAGAATCTAACGTTCAGAAAAGTTTTATTTAAGTATGTTCTCACTGCCCTCGTTTTATAATATGGTGGTGTACCATATTGCATACACCACATATTTCGCCTTAAATTTGATGGCAATTCTTTCAATAAATTAATAAAATCATTTTATAAAAAATGTAAATAAATCTCATCATTCAAGTTACAAGGTAATTCGCATGTCCGTAAAAAAATAATTACCGATGGTTCCAAACCATACGTTTATTTAAAATTCATATTTAAAATGTATATCGTAACCATTGGAACCATTTGTAATTATTTTTTACGGATATGCGAATTACCTTGTAATTTGAATGCTGAGATTTACATTTTTTATAAAATGATTTTATTGATTTATTGGACGCATTGTCATCAAACTTAAGGAAAAATATGTGGTTTATGCAAGATAGTACACCACCACATTATAGAGAGAGGGCAGTGAGAACATAATTAAATAAAACTTTCCTTAACGTTGGATTGTTCGTGGTAGTCATATTCCTTGGTCATGTGGTGAGATATTATTATAATTATTTAATTCATAAAAATTCCAAACAAATACTTTATTATCATACTATATTTATTATATATTATACTAATAATACTTCTACTAATTATAAATACTGCAGCAGTTTGTTTAGAACCAATGATGCTATTTAATATGAGACGATTTTTGAAATGTGAAATGAATGAAATAAATTAAAGAACATAGTGGACATATCGAACACTTACTTTGACAAAAAGTTTAATAATATTTAGATTGACTATTTTTTAATTTGCTTTATAAACAAAATATTTTGATTATGACTTTAATTTAATACAAAACGTAAAATGTTTTATGTAAAATCCAATCATTCTGTTATTTTGTCAAATCCTATTGCAAATTATCCTGCTGATATATTTATTTTATTTAATATTTCAAGAACCAAAATTCAGAACTATTGATGTTTTTGTCTAATTTTCTTTTGTTACCTGGAGTAATTGCGTTAAAACTGAATTATGTAGTTGATTTGTAAAATACTATTATCTCAAAAACTGTTGAGTTTTAAAGTTATCAACAAGTACACCTGTTTTTTTGCTAAAATGATGTTCAATAGTAGCCAGTTATGAATTTTTATACATAAATGTTCACAAACATGACAGCTATAGCGAAAATTAAAATTTTAAATTTCCACTTTAACACCCTGTATCTTTCTTAATATCAACATTTTATTAAAATAGTTTGACTTAAATCGTAATATTTTATAATGTAAAATATACTGTTTCTTTTTGTATCTACAATTAATTAACCCTGTATATTGATAAAATAATTATAACCATATTTTAGCATATATCCTGACGAAGCGAATAAATTTTGCGAAAGCTAGATAAAAGATCAAAGAGTTTTACTCATCCCGCCCTAATAATGACTGCAACCTCAGAATAAAATTTTAGTTTACTAGGTGTTTTAAAATTTACGTGATATTAATCTCAATATCTTGAGATTAAAGATATTAATGAAGATTAAGGTCATATTTGTATCTGAAAAAGAAAATTTAATCGATATCTTAAATTTTTAAGATTTTACTCGAATACAAAATCCTCTTAATATAATTTAAAGTTGTGTTAATTACCTTTTGTCTAGTTTTTCCCCATAGAAGAAAGAAGTAATAGGTTGAAAATGTTGCAAAGTTGTTTCCCAGCCATACCATTGCAACTAAATGCATTTTTCCAAATGAACGAGGAATTACAAGTAATGCTTTGGGCAACCTAAAAATATTTTACTACATACATAAGAAGATTTATGTTCCTACTAATCTATTACATAAGAATACAATAATTAGTATGAAATAATATAACACCATATAATAGGCCAGGGAAATAAGCAAAAAAAGTACCCTGTTTTTGACACTCGTCCGGCCAGGCAAACGATACTTGTTTTGAGTAGTATGGACCTCTGTAACAAAAACCTATATGTTTCCTGCAGTCGATTTTTTGTACTTAATTAGTTATTAACAAATTAAGGTCAAAAAACAGAACAATTTTTGCTTTTTTCGTCTATCAGCAAAAAGTGAAGCAATTTATACAAATTTTAGAAGAGAGGAAACTTATAAGTTATATAAAAACCTTCAAAATGGCGTTTTCAATATGTTTCTATCCTTATTTGTTGCTTAGAAAGTTGCAAAATAAGTCAACAATTTCTGTTTTTTATAAATGTTAATAACTTTTTTGAAAATAAACTTATAATATTTATATTTCATGGAATGATGTGTCTTGTAGTGCTTAAAATAGAGTCAAAATTTCAAAGTGATAGGTCCAATAGTTTAAAAGTTATTTTATTTGTTTATCCCAAATTAACATTTTTTGCAACAATATAAGTCAGAAATTTATACAGTTTTAGTAATTGTAAGGGTTGTTTCTGGTAGAAGAACGCTTGTTTTATTATTTACAGTTAAAAAAAAATTAAGAAAATTAATTTTAAATATTGCAAAATAATTTTGCAAAAACATGTCGATTTTTATACAAACTATTAAAAAATTAACTGCTAAATATTAATTTAAATTGTTTGAGGCTAGAGTTAAAACATCCAGTATAGTTTATACGTAAGTTTGATCAGAAGTTGTTTGCCAAATCACCCTTTTAAGGAATATAACAAAAAGCTCTAAGGAGAATAATTTTTTACTGACATAAATAACACAATTATTATATTATCCGGTAAACAAGTAACCTTATATAGTAAATTGGAATCAAATATGATTGATTGATGGATCAATGGTCTTAGGACAGCCAAGCAAATCGAGTTTGGGATAAATTCCTACAGTTTTCCTGGTGAAAATAGCTAATACAGCCATTAGCGATAAAATTACTAGCAGGACCAAAAAGCGTAAAAATAAATTGGTTATTAACAAATTAAGGTCAAATTTTTTTTTTGTCCATCAGCATACAGTAAAGCATTTAAATCAAATTTAAGTGTAGTAATCTTATAAGTCATATAAAAAAACTTCAAAATGGCCTTTTTAAATGTGTTTATTCTTATTTGAAGCTAATAATGTTGCAAAATATCTTGCGAAATTTTTGTTTTATGTAAATGTTAAAGTATGATCAAAATTTGTAACGAATATATTTCTGCCTACCACATGGGGTATTAATACAAGGGGTAGAAAATTGGGGACTGAAACTAAGGGGGTGGGATAAGGCACTCAGGGTTTGTTAGGAGAGCGGGGGTTGTGTATAAGTAAATGGCAAAGGGGTTTTGATTGAGGCAACTACAAAACATGAAATAAAAGGGTACTAACATAATCTCTTGGTACAAACAAAGTAAAAAGAAACAGGAAACCCCTAAAAACCTGTAAAAACAAGGCAAATAATAAAGATGTTCACAACCATTATTTAAATAAGTCTGTCACACCTCATAAAACGTTCGGTTTGAACGGCAAATCTGGTTGCAGTCCTTCTAGAAGATGTGGTACTAGCAACACTAACCGTGACTACAAAATTCAACAGACCTAAAGTTTTGCACATCGCAAGTATCAGACGCTGTTACTCCAAATTTAAAAACCAAAGTCTCCCATATAAAAAATTTTTTCAAGAAAGTCTAGAACGGCCGTCTCCACAATCTTTACCAGAAAACAATACGATTGTTCCGCAATGACTATGTTTTGTTTGTACTCACAATATTTACAGGACAAACATAGGAATAAAATGTCAGAACTGCACTTGGACTTATTATGTTAGCTGCTTAACTAAATACAAATTATAGAAAGAAGCATTTATTTGTAGCGCTTGCTTTGCTAAGAAAAATCATAAGAATACCTGAATGTAAACACAATATAAGATTTCTTTTACTTCAGTTGTTTATTTAAAATTAGTTGGTTTTTACCAGAATTTAAATTTTGTTTTAAAGAATACAGCATTTTGATTTTTATTTTCGTTTGGTAATTTAAATAATTTTATATTTTGTAACTTACTCAATTAATGTTTTTTAGTTTATAGTTTTGTTTTAATTGTGTAGGTAATCTTTTGAAATTATCAAGGTAGGTACTTAAGTATCTACGTATATTCCACAAAATAATTGGTGCCAATAATTTAACCGCGGAGTGGAAAAACGATATAACTCCAAAAATTGACATTTCAAGCGAAGATAGTCAAATTGCTTTTTAACTATCGATCTATCTGCTGACTATTGGCGACGTGCAAGTACTTGGAGGGGATACGAGAAACGATCGTGCGCGAGTAGCGGAGAAATTTTGCATTTTTTAGTGCACGTTTCATAGATTTCATAAATTCATATTGTCAATTGTCATATTTCATATTCGTTTTGTTTATTTACATTTACACCTTCTGTCTCTGAAGAAAATTGGATTTAGGAAATGCTGTGTTATAAATTGTAAAAATACAACAAAAAATTGTCAATTTAAGTTTTATTCGTTACCAACTTCAAGCACAAAGATACTACAAAGAGAAAAGTGGATTTATATCATAAAAAAGCATAAGTAACATAACCCAAATTATGCATTATTCTTGCGCCCGATTTTAAAGTAAGTTTGAAATAAATAATAAATAAAACTTCACTTTTAAGTGTAAATTTTAGTTTCATAACACTCACTTAGAGTTCATTTTAACCCAAAAATCAAGTTTAATGTTTAAATTTTATTCTTTTGAAGTTTACAAGAATGCATCAAGTTCAAGTTTTTCTGAAGATGCATTAAGATATATTCGCTGTCCAAAAGTTTACAGGGAAAGAATTAATTGTTCAAACCAATATGACGATATTATGGGCTTAACCTGCTAATTTATGCATTAGCATTATTTATGGTAATTTATTTTTCTTAATTCTTTCATTATTTTTTGACATTTGCCGCTACTAAAGCTTTTCCCTTTGACTCAGTGCTTGGTTGAAAAGTTATTTGGTGATTTACTTTCTCAAATCCAGTTTTTAATATTGAATCCATATTAACAGTAATGCTGTAATTCAATAATATATTTATTTGTATTTACGCTACATCAATGTTTACCTTTTAATAACATACCGACATAACCTCAATCTTACTTTTTCTTCTTATTCTTTTTTGGGGCCACGTCCTTGACAGTTATCCGGTTACCTCGATCTAACATAAAAGCGCAGTAAATTTTGCTGATTTACGACACTAGCTGTCGCTGTTCCGAACTTGCACGGTCCCAATAAGAAACGTACAATATCCGTTACGCTTTAAAAGCGAGGTACAATTTGGCACATTGGAATAACGATACAACTTCTATCGTTCTTCCACTCAATAGTGCTTATCGCGCATCATTGGCTGCAGTCAGCTGAATATTATTATTCAGTATTTAGCCTTGATCATTGCAGTGTAAGCAGCTTGTGATAATTTAAGGTTTTATCAGTATTTGAGAAATTTAAAATGTCTAGCAGTGAAAATTCTGATACGGAGGAACTACAAAATAAGAGGAAAAAAAGGTGTCCAGAAACTTGGAAGAAAAGTGACAGAAAGAATGCTCGTCTTCTTAGACTTCAATATACAACTACAACTGGAAAAATAGTTGACAAAATGGCCGTCAAAACAGACTGCACCTAAGTATAATATTATTTTTAAATAATAATGGTTTGTAGAGAAAAAACACTTTAAATTCGGGTACTTTTGACATTCTACAGACAATGTAAATATTCCTAAGCTTATGTTTATTCTTATTATCGGGCAGAAGGTTTGGTTTCATATATACATCTAAAAGTTGAACCAATATAACAAAAAAACTTCTAGATATGCTAGCATGTATTTAATTGAACCTCAATTATTTAAAGTGAGTCTACTATACCTCAACTTTCTTTAGATGTAAAAATAAATGCATGTCAAAGCTTACGATGGATGAAAATATGCTGTTTTAAAACTTTATATGAGATAGGTTAAAAGATGAACAAGATGTCAATTTGTAAGGATGTACCCTCTTTGATGATTGATTGGGGGTTACACAAAGAACGGTACTAGGCTCGGGCTTCAGTCTGGTAGAGGTATCTTGGTCGGGGTTCTTATTACAGCTCAAATATCACGGATCAGTCAAAGAAGTACTGACAACACAGAGACAAGAAGTTAGAAGATAAGAGAAGAGAAGTTATTTGGGCACCACCCTATTTTTAGAGGAACAGGGAAACATTAAGGCATATAGAACAAGATAACAAGAAAGGTAAGATACAGGTAAAATACTCATATAACACTAAATATACGATAAAACAAATAATAGTATAAATCAATAAAAAAATGCCTGGAAGAGAAACACAAAAATATAAATTCATATTATAACAAAAAATAAAAAGCAAATAGTTCGTCAACAAAATTATATTGATGTATATTAGTTAAAGTAAATGCACTATAACAATTTAAGTTACTAAGTTTTTGATCGTGATCACTTCAAATCTATGAATAAAATTTATCATAAATATAACCTACATATAAAACAAATTGTACGTTATTTATAGGTATATATTATACCGTAGTTTTATACTCATAATTGTTCGTTCGGTTGGAGTTAAAGTAAACATCCATAAATAAGTAAGGTACACTGAAATGGAGTCATAAATCAACTTCTAACAATTTAGGTATCACAGTTAAGCTTTAGTCAATAAAATTCATAAGTACTCACAAAAGAGTAGACAACAGGTGCATACAGGTAATGGCGTTACGCCCTCAATTAAGGCACTTGACATTCGGTCCTTGCAACAGGTAGTTGGGACGGCAGGCAAACAACCAATTACGGTCTTCAATCCGTAATCCCTCAAATTGATTTAGGCCGACGAAAAGAGACAGCCAGACAGGAACAGCACAGGTAGTAATAAGTAGTCGATATAAATGAAGAGACAAAAGCACGAAGAGACGAATGAAGGTGAGATGAATGATGGTAGCGATGAATGATGGTAGAGATGAATGAATGTAGAGGTGAATTAATGTAGAGGTGAATGAATGTAGAGGTGAATGAACGGCAAACAGATGTGACTTTGTTCTTTCGAATTGGAAGACGTCTGTTTGACAAAAGAGAAAATAGTTAAAATAGGACACACTGTGTAAAGATATTTTATATAGATAAGGGTGAATTAAAAATAAACTTACTGCCGATTGATGAAGATAAACCGCTTGCCACAGGAACCAACTCGAAAATGAATTGGGATTCTGAACTTAGACGGACTTAAAACAAGCGTAAGATGAAACCAGAGAGGGGATATTGGCTGAAAGGTGCCACGCGAAATTGATATTAAATAGCCGGTATACTGGGGTGAATTTTCGTAGCTTACCCTTCCTCTACCGATAGAAATTAGACTTTCTACGAAAAACAACTCTTCTCTTTTTCTGAGAAGGTAAAATGGAGATTTCACAATAGGGACTTTTTCCTTTGTTATTAGAAAAGATTTCTATGTAGCAAAGCTAGATAAAGAAAACAGGGAACATTTGGCGAAGTTATTTCTTTGTTAAAAAAGAGCGTAACAAATCGCTCGGTGCTGTCGGGTTATTTGTAAGGCTTTTTTAAAGAAGATATGTAGACTTAGGCGGCATGAAAATAATTTTCTAAAGGAAATTAATTTAAAGAAATTTTAAACATGCTTCAAGGATTAATGGAATGTAGGCGTGTAACTAGGAAGCGACTAAACAGAGAAGCTGGGGAAAAAACCCGAGAAGTCACGTTTTCATATTACATACGAAATACTTTAGAGGCAACACGTATGTAAAACAGCTTTTCTTAATCTGCATTCGATCTCGAACTCTAGACTACAACGGTTAAATAGATTGTTTGTTTCTCAAAGTTCTAGAGATCTACGTGGTAAACATAATAATCGACCACATACCTTACGGCCTGAGGTTTTTGCAAAAATTCAGCAACATATTCAATCGTTTCTCCAAAAAACATCTCACCACAGTTCAAAACTCATCACCTATCTTGATTCTACCTTAAACGTTAAGATTATGTATAATCTGTTTATAAAATTACACCCAGACTTACCAAGAACAGTAAAACATGAATTTTATTAAAAATTTTTTAAAGAAAATTTTGTATTGAAATTTGGGTGGCCTCAAGTTGATGTTTGCGGACAATGCGAAGAGTTGGGCACAAAACTTAAGATGTGAATTTAAACGAAAACGCAAAGAGAGTTGCCGCTGCCGAATTAGTAGTCCATAAACGAAGAGGTAACAAATTTGACTCAAAACTTATGGAAATCTCTACCTTCTGCCATAAAAATGAAGATGTTGGCGGAATAGTTTTTGACTATTTTTAAAATATGCCCTTGCCTGTTATACCTCTTCAAGAAATGTTTTATTGCAGATAGTTGTAGTTATATGGGTTTGAAATACACGATTTAAAAAACGGTACTGGACATTTTTATACCTACCATGAAGGACAAGCAGCGAAAGGCCCCAATGATGTATGTTACGTTTGTTAATGATTATGTACAGAAAATGCCAACAGAGATTCAAGAGCTCTATATTTTCATATTTTCTGAAAGTTGTCCGGGCCAAAACCGGAACAACACTATAGTCAGATATTTATTAGCTCTTGCAGCTTCAAAGCGGTTTCGTAAAATTTTTCACTACTTCCCATTGCGTGGTCACTCTTTTTTGCCGTGTGACAGGGACTTTGAAACTTTAAAGAGAGTGGTAAGAAAATACGATAAAATATATCTTCCAGAAGATTACGAAAAGATAATGCTGTCTTGTCGGAAATTAAAGCCGTTTACGATTTCAACAATACTTATGTCATAAAGACATAATTGACTACAAAAATTGTTGGCCGAACTACTACAAAAAAATCACCCAGTATTTCAATGAAACAAAAGATAAATTTACAATATCACATTACAGGCAATTTACTTATGATAATTCTACACCAATAATAATGTTGGCAGATTCATCGCAAGCAGTTTCAAGTTTGTCAAACCTGAAGCAACCCAAATTTTACCAACCAATCCTCCATACACAAAACATTAACAATCAATATAAAAAATTGATAATCTTAAAAATGTAAGGCAATACATGACAGGAGGAGTTTTGGAATTTTATTATCACATTACGTCATGGGAAAGCACCATAAATAAGTACCATTTCTTTTAGGTCCTTTCACAAATGATAATGCTTTTACGTTCTAAAAACTTATATGGCCAAATATCTTAGAAATAATACACGTCATTCAAATTTATTGTTTTATTTTATTAATAACGTAAATATTTCAAAGCATTAATTGGAAAAATATGGCGCCGAATATATAGCATACGAGTGCCAATAATTAGAAAACCTGGATTTTCAATAAAATTAAATAAAATTTAACTATAGCAATCAAAATAGGATTACAAAATATTAAAAATAAGTGACCCGAAAGTGATAAATATTCATAAAAAATACATATCGATCATATGGAAAGCACTTGATTATTTTAGAGGTAATTTTATTAATACGATCTCTTTAGAGTGCCAATCATTAAGTAGTTTATCCTACTTCTTCAATAAACTAAAAATCAAATAATCCTATTCAATTATTTCTAAAAATAGTATTGGTTTATGCAGTGCTTTGGACATAAAAAATCTCAAATAAACTATTTTTTATTTCTTGCTAAAAATTTAGGTGAGTGGCTTTTGTCGAAAAAGGTTGATTTCATACCCATGTGCTGAAACTTGTTCTGCCAATAATTTGAAAAGTTTACCAACAATTTTTCGTGACAACCTATGTATGTATAATAATTTTTAAACAAATTGTAAAAAATTACTTAACCCTTAACTTGAAACATAGTACTTTTATTGCTAATGCGAAACATATCGTCTATTTGACCAGTATTGGTATACATTAAAAGAATACAAAAACAAATGTAGCATTTGAAGAGAAAAGCAAAATATTAAAGGGTTTATTAGGTATAAACGAGCAAAAAAAACTAATTCATACATAATACTTACATAAACCAAATGTGTAATATAGAAAACAACATTATTAGGCGTAATTAAGTAAATATATATATATATATATATATATATATATATATATATATATATATATATATATATAATATTTCTAGATAAAACAAACTACCAATTTTGAAGACAGGTAACGCAAATCTTTCTATTACACTCAAAACAAATAGCATTTGAGCAATGCACACATTTAAAATTTGTCTTCCTCATTTTTGACGATGGCCAAATGCTACACAATTTTCTTTTCATCATCATTCAGCCCATACTCGTCCACTGCTGAACATAGGCCTCCCGTAGTTCACCCCACAAATTTCTGTCCTGAGCCGCCTGCATCCAATTTTGATGTGTCCGTTTCAGGTCATCCGTCCATCTTGTTGGTGGTCGTCCTCTATTTCTAAAGGCATCTTGTCTGGGTCTCCACTCAAGAATGCGTTTTGTCCATCTGCCGTCCTTCGTTCTCGCGACGTGCCCTGCCCAGTTCCATTTTAAGGTTGATATTCTTTTGATTGCGTCGGTTACTCCCGATCTACGGCGGAATTCTGTGTTGGGTATTCGGTCTCTCAGGGTTAATCCCAACATGGACCGTTCCATTGCCCTCTGTGTTGTTCGAATTTTGTTTGCGGACGTCTTAGTAAGTGTTAGCGTCTCCGCACCATAGGTTAGAACCGGCAGCACACATTGATCGAAGACTTTTCTCTTCAAGCAGATGGGAAGGGCTGATTGGAAAACATCTCTTAGCTTTCCATAAGCTGCCCATGTCAACCCTATTCTACGTATTAGTTCATTGGTCTGGTTATCTCTACTTAAGCGAATTTCGTGTCCCAGATATTTGTATGCTGATGTTTGTTCTATACTTGTTCCAGCTATGTTGATGTTCTCACTCAGAACAAGGTTTGTCATCACTTGTGTTTTTGAGTTATTGATCTTTAAACCCACTTGTGTAGAGGCATGGTAGAGTCTTTCGCACATTTCGATGGCATGATCTATGCGGTCTGTTATCAGGACTATATCGTCCGCGAACCTGAGGTGACTAAGCTGCTCTCCATTTATGTTTATGCCCTTTTCGTCTAGGTTTGCACGCTTACACATGTATTCCAATAATGTTGTAAACAGTTTTGGTGAAATGGTGTCGCCCTGGCGAACTCCACGATGAATGAGGAACTTGTGTGTATCTTTTGGGAAGCTTATAATCTGGAACATTGTCGCCGATATTCTCGACAGGCATTACGGGATTTAACCCAAAAAAATATCTATCTGCCTTCTAAGGTCTCGGGGAAGATTTTTTTCAAGTCTTTGCCTTAGATGAGGCTCTTCTTCTTCTTCAGATGCAAATCCAATAATGGATGTTAGCGATCACATTTTCCATTAATTCTCTATTTCTTGCAATATGTATCAGAGATTGTATGTCGTTAATCCCTATCCATTGCCTTATGTTTCGGAGCCAGGACATTTTCTTGCGTCCCATTCCTCTCTTGCCTTCAATTTACCCTCAATTATAAGTTAGAGAAACTGGTATTATTCATTTCGCATGATGAGACCTAGATACGCCGTTTTCCTTTTCTTGATGGTTTCGAAAAGTTGGCGTTCTTGGTTTATTCTTTTAAGGACATCTATATTTGTGATTTTCACTATCCATGGTATTTTTAGGATACGGCGATAAAGCCACATTTCGAAAGCTTCTAATCTGTTTATATCCCTCGTTTTGAGTGTTCAGCCCTCTACGCCATATAGCAGCCCTGACCATACGTAGCACTTAGTAAACCTTAGTCTCAGTTGAAGATCGAACTCTGAGCAAGTTAGTACTTTCTCGAATTTTACGAAAGCTTGTCGAGCTTGCTTAATGCGACATTTTACTTCCCTGTTCGATGCCCAGTCTTCAAAAAGGCACGATCCCAGGTATTTAAATTTACTCACTCTTTTAATGGATTTAGTATTCAGTGTTATGGTGGAGTTTTCAAGTGCATCCAAGTTTCTGGAGATGATCATGAATTTGGTCTTTTTGGTATTAATCTCTAATCCCATTCGCTTACTGTATTCTCCGATTATAGTGACAAGTTGTTGAAGATCGACTATGTTGTCACAAATTAAGACACCATCATCAGCATATCGTATGTTGTTGATCAATACCCCATTCACCTTGATTCCCATCTCTGCATCCTCCAAAGATTCTTGAAATATGGCTTCCGAATAAATGTTAAATAAAAGAGAGGAAAGCACACATCCCTGTCGAACGCCTCTCCTATATGTATGGGCTTGGATATAGAATTGTCTATTTTTAACTGTGCCGTTTGATGCCAGTACAAGTTTTCAATGCATCTTATGTCTTTTTGGTCTATATCAACTTTCTTGAGAATCTGCATTAACTTGTAGTATTGGACACGATCAAACGCTTTTTGGTAATCTAAAAAGCATAGGAACACATCCTTCCTCTGATCGTAACAATTTTGGACCAGCACCTGTGTTGCTACTATTGCTTCTCGTGTTCCTAAACCTTGCCTAAACCCGAACTGGGAATCACTGATGTCCCATTCACATTTAGATGAGGCTGAATTAGTTCAAAGGCCATATCTTTTACAAATTTAAAATGTGGAAGTAATTTATTATCTTTGTAACAAAGATAAAGGATGTAACTGTTGACTGAACTTATATTTTTATAAGTGTATAAAATACGGCTAAGGGACAATGCCTTGTGCAGCGGTTTGCACTATAATTGGCACACTTCATGTGTAAAACATCAACTCCCGATTTTTTACTGTTATAGTATCTAATTATTTCTGGTTTTCCTAATTACATAGAGGAACTTCTGGCTTATTTTTTTTACTGTACTCATATAGGTGAGGTGCCGTTTTTGTAACTCTGTGACTAACTCTATTAAAGAAAAATAGTTGTCAGCAGTAATATTTCGGTTAGAGCCCTCTATTGGTTTGGATAGTCGAATCACACATTGAGCAGGCTTGGAAAGCTTCAGTTCTTCTTGTGAAAGTCCAACACCATCCGAATCTTTCCTTGAGTCTGTATATCCATTATAGAAATACGAGCTCTTAGCATCTGTCGTGCACATTACTTTTATGCCGTATTTCGCAGGTTTACTGGGCATGTAAAATCGAAAACCACGGTGACCTTTAAATGGAAGTAGCATCTCGTCCACAGTTACACAATGTGACAACGTGTATAGCCTCTGACAATTAGTCACAAAATTATTAAAAATATTTGAAATAGCCGCTGTTTTATCAGTTTTCTTTAGCTCTTCGCGATCTATGCTATTGTTAAATCTAAGACACGACAAAAGTATTTTAAATCCTTTCAAAGACATCGTCATTCTGAATATTGGCCGTCCCAAAACATCTTTAGAAAGCAGTTGAAGCATATCTTCATGAGAAGATTTTATAATCGAAGATAGCATAAAAAGCCTTTGCTTGGCCTTCAACTCAACTACATTTGTGCTTCTGTAGTTTGATGTATTAGTCTAATCAGATAACTTTTCTCTCATTATAATAATTTTTTGGTTTGTCCATGTTACAATTTGTTCCAACATTTCATCAGTAATCAACACCAAATATCTAATTTAGAGGGGCTAATTCCCAGAGTCCTGCTTGCCGCTGTTAGGCTTCGTAATTCTCTGACAATGTTATATGTTTGTGTCCTTGTATTTCTCGGAGGCTCCGTTTCCTGCCACTGAAAACCATTTTTTCCTTTGAATAAGTTCACATCCCCTTGTACTTGTAAAAAGTCGGTTCTGGATTGTAAATCATTCGACGGTTCGTCTAATTCCAAAAGTTCGTGATCTGAGTTCAATTCTTTACTGCTAGAGGGTTCACTTTGCCAAATTAGATAGTCGGGATCTTCATCCGAATCATCTATAACATCTCTCATGTCCTCGTCACTCCCTTGCTCTGATTAATATTAATTTTGATTGTCGGCAAGTAGTAATCTTTGTATATTCTTTTCAAAATTTGGGTCAGCCAGATTTACTTTTTTATTACGGTCAGTTCCGGTAGGTCCTGATCTATCCATTATTACTACAAAATTAAAATTTTTTAGAGTAATTATGTTTATTATACAAAAAATATGAAATACCTTATTGTTTATCAGTACACAATCCGTAACAAGTGGCCTCCTAGACCTATCATAAAAACACTGCAATTCAAAACACCTGGCTTACTAGACCTACACGTTTTGAAAACTACTGTTACTATGACGTAAACACTAAAGCGATCGCTACGATACTGCAGAACTATGCTTGTTCTACACTATAAAGAAGGTATTCAAAAGGACAGTGCATGCAGCCTACACTTTTGCCGCCATTAGCAGACTATCCTTTCGCTGTGGTCCGTTAGACCAATGTTTCAGGTTAAGGTTAAAAACACCAAATAAAATATTAAAAGGACACCATTGGCAAAAAGGTCAAATGGAAGACCCAAACGATGTGTAGAACAGAGCAAAGAACAGATCAGAATGAAGGAAAAACATGGAAGAAAACAATAAAGAGTCGGCCAGCTATAATGGACAACCCTTCTTATGATGATATGTTTGGTCATAATAACCACAAATCACCTACCTTAGTGGTCTGTAATAATGACAGGCATTAGATAGTGTCTATTTTCCATAAAATAATAAAATTAACAAGATGCCATTACAAGCAACAAAAATAATCAAGTGAAATTGACGAAAAAAGCTCATTTTATCGCGTTTTTTAACAGGTTGGATATGAGTTACAATAACATAAAATATAAGATAAAAGGTTAAGTCGAGTAGTTTAAAAATTCCCAATATTTTATATTGCGAAAGGCAGTTTAAAATTTCCATAAACAAATTGATACACCGATTTTTAAAAACGCCTAAACTTTAACGATCGTAACAAATTGTTTTTTTATTACCCATAAGATAAAAGGTTAAGTCGAGTGATTTAAATATGATCAATTTTATTTTGATTTTGTATTGCGAAAGACAGTTTAAAATATCCATAAACAAATTGAATCAGTGAAATGCAAAAGATAAAATTCCAAAAACTTTACTTTTGGAGAATTAAAATAAACGTTTTATCTCTTTAACTATTTTTAACAGCATAAAACTCTTCATTACTTCTGTGTGTTATAGCAGAAGTTGATAAGTCCAAAAAATCGTGTTTTTGGTTTTCAATTGATTGTACTCCTAAAAGGATGTTTAACAAGGTGGTGTAAGTAGATATGTGCCTAAGTGAAAAATAAGGTAACCTATGCAGTGGTATAAGTTGATATGTCAAAGTTAATAAAAGTTTAAGTAGCCAGAACATGATATATTACATATCAATTATTACCCACACATAAAAAAATGTCTAACTAGTAGTACGGTAGAAGCTCTTCGCTTTTGACAGTAACATTGAACGATCGATCATTCAAAATCGATATTGAATGATCATCAGAAAATGTCCTAATGGGTTTACACCAGCAGACAGTCGTGGACATCACGAGCCTGCAAATAAATTGAAAGATGATCGAGAAATAATGCATAAAGCTTTAAAATCTAAATCGAAAATTACCTGAATGTCATTCATATGTCATTAGTCATAAGTTTTCCTCAAAACTTTGAGTTTCTTAAGAATGTGCTTAAAACCTCGAAATCAACCAGTTGATATTTTATACTTTATTAAAACGACTATAATCTCTAATTCAAAACTCCCATAACTCTCCACTTCAAATGCTCATAAATTATTCTGTAGCCTCGAATTTAATACTTCTCGACAAGAGATGCAAATCAATTAATCCGGTTTTTTATGAACTTCCAAAACGATCAAACATACGATACGAGACAAAACCAACCATTCAAATTTAAATATAATAAAAATATTTTTTCAACAAATGACTTCAAACCCGGCTAGATAAGCCAATGTAGCGAAATAAATAAACAATAAACTATTACGAAAATTAATATAATCAGTCGATAGCCCTGGCGAGATGAATGAACTCGTAGGTGCCAATTAACATCAAAATTTAAACGGTTGCAATAAACAATCAAGACAATGTATTGGCGACGTGCAAGTACTTGGATGTGATACGAGAAACGATCGTGCGCGAGTAGCGGAGAAATCTTGCATTTTTTACTGCACATTTCATAGATTTCATAAATTCATATTGTCAATTGTCATATTTCATATTCGTTTGTTTATTTACACCTTCTGTCACTGAAGAAAATGGGATTTAGGAAATGCTGTGTTATAAATTGTAAAAATACAACAAAAAATTGTCAATTTAAGTTTTATTCGTTTCCAACTTCGAAGCACAAATTACTACAAAGAGTAAGTGTTAAGTGAAGAGTTAAGTGTAAATTTTAGTTTCATAACACTCACTTAGAGTTCATTTTAACCCAAAAATCAAGTTTTGTTTAAATTTTATTTTTTTGAAGTTTACAAAAATGCATCAAGTTTTTCTGAAGATGCATTAAGATATATTCGCTGTCCAAAAGTTTACAGGGAAAGAATTAATTGTTTAAACCAATATGATGATATCGTGAGCTTAACCTGCTAATTTATGCATTTATGCATTAGCAATATTTATGGTAATTTATTTTTCTTAATTCTTCCACATAATTCTTTCATTCTTTTTTGACATTTGCCACTACTAAAGCTTTTCTCTTTGACTCAGTGATTGGTTGAAAAGTTATTTGGTGATTTACTTTCTCAAATCCAGTTTTTATTATTGCATCCATATTAACAGTAATGCTGTAATTTAATAATATATTTATTTGTATAACCTTAATCTTATTTTTTCTTCTTATTATTTTTTGGGGCTACGTCCTTGACAGTTATCCGGTAACCTCGATCTAACATGAAAGCGCAGTAAATTTTGCTGATTTACGACACCAGGTGTCGCTGTTCAGAACTTGCACGGTCCCAAACTAGGTATAGGTTACCGGTAATTGAATTCGATTACCATGGTTTACACTATTTTATGAAAGAACGAACAAAACGACTTTAATACATGTGAATTGGTTCACTGTCGGATTGCGTCTATCCCTCTTAACGACTCACGTTCTTGTGGTTAGCGAGATGCACTCCCCTCGTGGTACTATAGGAACCGTAGGGATACAGTGAGGACAAATGTATCGATTAATTTACACAACCATTTTGAATTTAAACTCGTATATAGAATAATTTTTTGCAACGCCGTACATTTTGGCTGGGACAGGGAAATATAAGATGCAACCCGTAATTTGAACCCCCATGCTTTGAGCACCGATAAGAATTGGCGGCATAGTTTCCAAAGTTGTTATTACATGTTATAGTATTGATTTGTATGTGATTCATTCTGGATCAAATGACCAATTAAAAATGTCTCATAAGCTTGTATTCTATTATTATAGGTCCATACTACTCAAAAAAACTGTCTTTTGTCTAGTGCCCTTCGTTCAGTGTCACAAATAGGATCATTTTTTGCTTATTTCCCTGGCCTATATACCTAAATGTGTGTAAATGAAAAAATAATGACATTAATAAAATAAGATTATTGCATTAGGTATTATTTCCCTGGACAAATAGAGTTAACACTGCTAATTCGGTCTTTTGCAACAAATAAAATATAAAATTAGAAGTAAATTAAAGTGTAATGTTGCTTACCTTTGATGATTCATATATTCCTTTAAAGTAAATGCAAAAATAAATAGGATATAATTTGCAACAAGTATGTTATAAATAGACTTTATCGTTCTATTTTGTTCAAATAATTGCAATATATACGATTCCCTAATTGAAAATTGTTTACTTGGTAAAGAGAATCTGAAAATAAATAAAAAATACTTCTTAAAATATATGTATAGAAAAGAATAAAAATAAATATGCTTTATCGTCACTAAAAATTGTACAACAATTGTACAAATAAAGATAATAAAATAAACAATACATTGTAAAATTTACATAAATTGCAAATTGTATAATAAAACCTTACGAACTAATAAGTTGAAATTGATGCATACCACTACCACGGCACTACTATAGGCTGTCAAGGGGTTCCAAAAATATATACAGTGCTTTTCAGATAAAACTATCCACCTTAAATAACTTTTAAACCTCTAATTTTTTGGAAAAACACAAAAACACGTCAATTAATATCTGAAGGGGGAGACATAATATAATATCATATTAAAGGTTGCTGGAAAATGCACCTTCTCACCCCCTGTATCAACCCTTTATTTTTTTTAATTACTTTTCCCCTTTTTTTGTTTTATATTTGGATTCTCCTTTTTGTTCTGATTTCAAATATGTATAATACCTTCGACTTGAAGTGATTAGTTTATCAGATAGACAATTTTCCTGTTAAATCTCCCTCACCTTAATTGACTCTAACAAAATAGGTTGTAGCATAATTTAAACTCTTTAAATATTTAACCGTACTATTTGTAGTACCTGTAAAAACCAAGAAACAAAAAAATTCACTTTTTATTCAAGTTTTATCAAAGGTTTTCGATATCATTTTTACATTTGTTTTAATCGGTTAGTAGCGACAATTTGTTATAACTTGTAAGTAACAGCTTATTTTGATACGTGTGCAATTTGATCACTGAAATGGTGTACACTTTGCAAGAAAGAATCGAAATTGTAGGTTTATACTACAAAAATAATAATTGTGGAAGAGCTGCTGCTAGAACTTTTAATGAAACACACCACAATAGACATGCAACTCATAAGTGTGTGATTGAACTGATGCAGAAAAAATTAGATCAAGAGAGTCAGTTTGCAATAAAAAACATAACCGACAGGAACTTGTAAATAAAAAAGCTATCCAAGGAGCTGTTTTAGGGCAAGTTAACTTAGACTCTTAACAATCACAGTCACTGTCAACAATAAGCAGAGCAATCGGTGTTTCATCTTCTACAGCTTTCCGACTCCTCCATAAATTTAAGTTTTATCCATATAAAATTAAATTAGTACAAGAGTTAAATAAAGAAGATTTTGATCGTCGTCCCGAATGTTGCGAATTAATGATAAAATGCATCATTAACAATCCACAATCAATATTTGCTTCTCGGATGAATGCTCATTCTCATTAAACAGTGTGGTGAACAAATATAATTGCCGATACTGGGCTGAGAGTGATCCACATATTGTACGCGAATTTCACATACAGCATGCTCAAAGGTTAAACGTATGGTGTGGTATCCTACGTAATCACATTATCGGACCCTTCTTTATCACTGCAAACTTAAATGGTGCATCGTATCTTGAATTATATAGGCAAGTGGTTGATTGTTAGAACAATAGTAGCAAATGATGATAACCTTTCCGATGATTTGGTTGTATTTCAACATGATGGAGCTTCTCCACACTTTGCTTTACCTGTGCGATAATTTTTAAACGAAACGTTTCCCGATCCTTGGATATGTAAAAGACGACAGATGATCGATTGGACACCTAGGTCACCGGATTGAACACCCCTAGGCTTCTTCTTATGGGAGTATTTAAAAACAAAAATTATGCTACTCAACCAGAATGTCTAGATGATTTACAACAAAGAATAGAGGATGAATGTCGACAATTAAATGCAGACGTGTTAAGCAATGTCAGAGAAGAATTTCAAAATAGATTGTACTATTGTATGGAAGTAAAAGGCAGTCATTTTGAACAATTAATGTAAAAGTTTTTAGTAGTGAAATGTTTGTTCTAATGTGTGTAATAAAATTGTTAAAAAATAATTTTTTTTCAATCCAATTATCTTGCTTTTGTATTTACTTTTCTCATAAACTAATCACTTCAAGTATCATGTATTATACATTTCTGAAATCAGTACAAAAAGGAGAATCCAAATATCAAATAAAAAAAGGGGGAAGTAATTTAAAAAAAATTAAGGGTTGATACAAGGGGTGAGAGGGTGCATTTTCCAGCAACCTTAAATATAATATTATACCTCCCCCCTCAGATTTTAATTAAAGTGTTTTTGCGTTTTTCCAAAAAATTAGAGGTTCAAAAGTTATTTAAGGTGGATAGTTTTATCTGAAAAGCACTGTATGTAGTACCTACCAAGTCACTAGACTTGTACAAGCTGGTACAGAAGTATAACAGACGGCTTTTAAAAAAGTTTAAAAAAACAGTTTTAAGTATTTAGAATGTGTATTACAGGATAACGTGGAAATAGATACAGTTAGAGTAAAATGGCTGAAATGTAAGGATGTGATTGGTACGTTTTGTGCCAGAAACGATTCCATAAAATTGAGGTAAAAATTCTAAAAAAGTGTCATAAAAATGGATATATTACAAGAAATCTATGATGCTTAGAGCATGCACAATATCGAAATAATCATTATCCAATGTGAAGAATAGCTAAGCTGCTAATAGCTAAGTTATTAAAAGAAGTAGGCGAGGAAAATCAAACAAAACCTTATGGGAGACGTTTAGATAGGATACATCTATTAAAGGGTTTAGGGGGATAGATATTGGTAGGATTCAAGACAAAAATTTATAAAAAAATGTAATTATGGAAGTCGTCCACGCATAATGAATGAAATCAAATATTACATCAGAACTTTTTTTGTTCATTTATTTACAGCATACTTAGAGATTACCACTTAATTAGATTTATGCATTTGCTGGTACATAACATGCGTTTTTTTGTTATAGTATTTTTCATATAAGAATGCGTGCACGTCACAATTTATATAAAGTGACGTCACTTATATTTAAAATTTCCAGAACGTCAACATAACTGAGAGCGCCCACCAAAGTGGCGTGGCACGTAACAAGTGGCAAGTAGCACGCGTCTAGCATGTTTCTTAAAATGTAACCAATGAAAACGAATGATTCAGCGCACACCAAAATCACAGTGACGTCATTCATTCTAATCATTCGTTTTCATTGGTTACATTTTAAGAAACATGCTAGACGCGTGCTACTTGCTACGTGCCACGTGCCACGCCACTTTGGTGGGCGCTCTCACTTAGAGTTCAAATTTTCTCACAGCTAATAATACGAAACCCATACGGAACTGCTAGATCTTTCATAGGCGTCAACATGGTATAATAATCAGAAAAATGTAATCATCATTATATTGGGAATTTTAGAATTATATTGATTAAGTAATCAAAAACATTTGTTATTGATATAAATTATATGAAATAACTCTTTAAAGTCTAATATTCCACATAATATTAATTTTAATTAGGATCTATTAGACAATTGTACCCAACTAATACGGGAATACTTTAAAGTTTTTGACAGTTTAGCGTGTGGCAAAATTATTTAAACTATTTCCGCTTTTTTAGAATAAGAATTTTGTTTTTGTTTTGACTTACTACAGAATTGGATCATAATATATTATATATCAATAAATTGTATTTATAAATACATTAAATTTAGATTAATAGCGTTAAAAAATAATTATTTTTGTGTATGGTGATTGTGATATGCTAAAATAACTAAATAGTCTGGAGAAAGCTGATAAGCTTTTATATAAGATAGATTATTTTGAACAAGAAATAATGGCGGGACGTTTTTACTATTAATGCTGTAATAGAGGTAAGATTAAAATTTAGAATATCTAATTTTGTAATAAAATGTTTTCTTATGTATTTTAGTATGTTGCAGTAATCTTAGTATTAAGTGTAGTTACTGTTAATATAATCATTTGACAAATAATTGACATTTTAAAACTTACATCACTTACTAACTATTCTGATTGTAAATTCGGGGTTCTGACGTCGTAAATCTTGAATGTCTTGCACGCATTTTTATATGAAAAAATACTAGATAATTAAAGGGAAAATGGGTAGATGGAGAAACCAAAAGATCGGCCTCCCACAGGGAAGCGTATTAGCATCATAGGTCTTTAATATATAAATGACCAACAACGCCGACCGATACCGAGCACGTTGTTTACGCAGAAAATGTTTAGTAGTAGAAAGGAACCATAAAAATAACCTTTACAACTGATAACTGATACAAAGCTATGCGTTTTTCAACTACGCTCACTAGAAGCAAAGACTACAAATTACATGGACTGGCCATGTTAAAATGAAATAGGCCTTAATTAGAATGAAATTACAAGTTAAAAATTGGAACCTGGAATGAAAAACCAATTTTTATGCCAGGAAAATCTCATAACATCGTGAGAGAAATGAAAAGAATGGAAGTCAACATTCTCGTTGTCATTGAAGTTACGATGGTCTGTAGTGTTGCCCAAAATCGGTCTTGGTCTTGCAGTCTTGGTCTTGTTCTTGCATTTTTGCAAGACCGAGACCAAGACCAAGACTGCCTAATTTTTGCAAGACCAAGACCAAGACTAACCGTGCAAGACTTGAGCAAGAACAAGACTAAGCCTGCGAAACTCTTGCGTCTTGCAATCTCAGAGGTCATAATTACAATCTAAAAATAAAATATTTTGTACATTCTTTTCTAGCACACTACTTCTTCGCTCTGAAATTAATTGTCCAGATTTTGAGAATAGCCCCTTCTAATTATAAAATAATATCTTTGCTTTGCAACGCCGACAGTAATATCGTATTAAAACTTTTTAAAAATGTGTCACCTTAGCTGATAAAAAATATAATTAGGTTAACATATTTTTTTCCTTGTAATTTAGTTACAAGGAATTTAAATACCACAAATCTTATCGGGCTAACACTAAACATCTTTTTTGCTGAGTATGCGATATCATTCAAAATTTGCTATAAGAATGCAGCTACTATTCAAAAGTAACGAGATAAACCAACAAAGAGATAATGCCGATTACAGTGTAAACAAAAGTAACGATAATAATTCTCGGTTTTTTATTCGGTACTTAGGGTATTTGATAGTAACGGGTATAAAGTAACGAGTAGTTACTTTTTCGACATCACTACTTCATTCTCAATCAAGCTTTCCTTCGAGTATAATGCAATAATTGTTTTTTATCTAATCCTTGTTGTTCTCGGTGATCAACCGGTAATCAGGTTGTGTCGGACCTTATAAACACCTTATTGTAATCAATAAAAACATAGAGTGGTGGGTTTACATCCATACATCTTTGCATAAGGACGTTAAATCCAAATAATGCCTCTGGTGTACCCATGGCATTCCTAAATCCAAATTGGGTTTCAGTGATGTCTTGTTTTACTTTTCTGAAAATTCTTAAATGGATAATTTTTAAGAATAATTTTAGTGTGTGACACATTATAATTATACGGTGGTCATTACATTCCCTTGCATTAGGTTTTTTTGGTAATGTAATAAATGTTAATTTGAGCCAATCTCTCGGAATAATACCCGTATTATATATAGTATTATATAAGTCTACTAACATATTGATCTGATTTTCTTATATTAATTTAATTATTTCAGTTGGAATTGTGTCAGACCCCGCAGTTTTATTAGATTTTGCCAGATTTATTGCATGTATTATTTCAACCTTAGTTATATTTGGACACTATCAATGATTCTTCACTTGAATGTTCACTATGAATGATTATTGTTTTGCTTAACTCTTCGTTAATTTTCAACGTTAATTCTGCTTTTATATTCGGGTGTTTTTCGCAGAGTGCTTATTTATTGTGTCTTTTTTGATTTTCTATTTTCTTTAAGTGGATTTCGAATTTTACGATTACTGGATTGTGGTCTAATGACACATCTATTCCTGGATATGTCTTTGCCGATTTGATGGAGTTACGGTATCTCTTATTGATAAGGATATAATCTATCTGGTTTCTAATAATTTTTTCTTTGCTATCCGCATGCGATTTCCATGTATATAATCTACGTGGTGGCAACTAAAAGAATGTATTTGTCGCTATGATTTCAAACTCCTGACAGAATTCCGTCAGTGTTTCCCCTCGTTCCTTATTCCTAGTCCGAATTCACCAATAATGTCTTGGAATTTACCTTTTCCTAATTTGGCATTAAAATTTCCCATTGTTATTGTTATATCTCTATTATCGGTGCTGTCTAGTGCTTTTTTAATGTCATTATGGAACTCTTCTATTTCATTTTCATATTTATATGCAGTGGGGGCGTACACCTGTTTGATATTAAGAGTTCTATGTGCTGTTTGGGCTGTGATTATCGAACACTCTATGTATAGGAACAAAACGAGTTACAGCCTGGCAAAACTGCGATCAACCACTATCGCGATGCCATTATGGTGGTGAATATCTTTATTTCCTGAGTAGGATATTTTTGCACCGTCGACTTCGATTTTGCCAGATCTAGGCCATCTGGTCTCGTTAGTCCCATTATATTAACTTTAAGTCGCCTCATCTCATGTATTACATTGTAGATCTTCCCTGCTTCAAACACAGACCAAACACATACATACAAGTCTTTAACCGATTAATACCACTGCCTTCAAACAAGACACAAAAATGAACCACCAGAAACAATCTACATAAACTAACAGGTGGCAAATTATGTAAATTCCCTGGTATTTGCGGAAGATTTGGACCCTTGCGGGATAGTGACGAGGTGCATGAAACCCACACTCTTTACAAATCTCTACAAAGCAGCAGGTTTTGTATATCCCACAACTCGCACAAGAGCAGCATTCAAAAGCCCTTTATAAAGCTTAAACACCACATAAACGACTAAAATTTTGGAAAAATTTTCTGGAACAGTACAGGCTGAAATAATTTCTCCCCTTTCCGAGGCTAAATAGAGCAGTCAACAAATAATTTGTCCGGACATAATGAACTAATTTGTTAATTTATCATATTATAATAATTATTGTAACTACAAATTTACTTTTGCGATATTCTATTACTAAATATCGCAAATATATGAAGACCTATGGCTAAAAATACAATTAATATAACACTTATATTGTTAGAAAATTTGTATGAACTGGGGTGGCATCTTATTCAATTATGCTTCTTGCCTACTAAATTAGCTTACTATTCACCTCCATTCTCTACATTGTTTTTTATCCTGAACCATCCTCTTTTTCACTTTCTGCAATCTTTATGTACGACCTTCTTTGTTTGGGTCGTCCTTCTTTTTGTGATTAGGACCCCTTTTAGAATGATCTTTGCTATCCTCTTTCATATATAGCTCTGACATTTTCGTTTCCAATGATCTGACATCTTTCCAATTTGTTCGTATTTACTTTTTTTATTGTCCATACTTCAATACCATACGTCACTGTAGGCCATATTACTATTTTATTTATCCTTAATTTTTTTTCAAAACATATGTTCTTGGCTCTTGTCCATAATAACCCCTAGGTAAGTAAAATGGACTATTCTTTCGAAATTATCTTCCCTTGATTCATTAGATATGAAAGTAAACTGCTCCACTTCTTTTTGCTTTGTATTTCCGAGTATCATGTTTGTACTTTGATTTTTCTTGGTTGATTTCTAGGTAAAAATAGTTTGCTTTCTTTTCTATTTTTTTTTGTTTTCTTTAAAATAGTAAGATCATCAGCGAATGCCAGACATTAAGGTTGAAGATGGATCCGGTGATTTTAGCTCGGCTATTTCTGATTATTCTTTCATCCAAAATTTCATTCAAACAGCATAACAGGATTAATATAAATAGCAGTGAAAAATATACAAACTATTATATATATAATTTATATTAGAACATTATCGATTTTCATTGATATTGAGAAAAATAAAACTATTTAATCGAATCCAGAATGAATTATAAAATATTAAAAGACTACACAAGTAAAACGTAAAAAGGGTTTTCTTACTTATCTTTCTTATTTTCCTCTTCAAGATTACTGACATTTTCCTCCTGTTTACCATTCTGATTTATATATTTTTTGGTATTGTTGTTTTTAGATATTCTTGATTTTACACTGAAAAATAAATCTTTATATTAATTAGTTTAATACTTTAAAATAATGTTTTCATACAATTATTCTTTTTGGATAAACTTGGAATGGAACTTGTATTTTATGTTCTTTTAAAATTGGAATGTGCGCGTATTAGAATTTACCAATTATGCACCGTTGTATTTACAGTCAGATATATTATGATCTTATAGACAGGGCGACACCATCTCCCCCCAACTATTCACTGCAGCTCTGGAATATGAATTTAAAAAACTAGATTGGGCTAAAAGGGGAATAAATATTGATGGTGAATACTTAAGCCACTTGCGCTTTGCAGATGATATTGTCATTATGGCCGAGAGTTTAAATGAAGCTTACAAAATGATGGAAGAACTAAAACAGGCAATAGAACAAATAGGCCTGAACATAAAACTTTGAAAAAACAAAATACACGACCAATTTAGTTTCAAGTGATGTTATGAGGGTAGATGGGAATGAAGTACATCAGGTCTTTAGCTATATCTATTTAGGGCATGAAATTAGAATAGGAAAAGACAATCAAACTTGTGAGATCCAGCGTCGCATAGGCTTGGGATGGGCAGCATTTGGCAAGATGCGAGATGTTCTAAAAGGAACGCTACCGATATGCTTGAAGAAAAAGGTTTACAACCAATGCATACTGCCAGTAATAACATAGGGTTCCGAAACCATAACTTTAACCAAACATTCTGCAAATAAATTGAGAGTAACCCTAAGAAAAAAGGAAAGAGCAATGTTGGGAATAACTAGAAGAGATATGATACCAAATAGGATAGTGAGAGAGAGTACTAAAGTGACAGATGTCATAGAAAAAATTGCACAAGCCAAATGGAGATGGGCTGGACATATAGCACGTTTAAATATGATGGACCAAAAGACTCATAGAATGGAGACCTAGAGAAGACAAAAGACACCGAGGCAGACCACCAAAAAGATGGATGGACGACTTGAGAAAAACAGTCGGAAATTGGATACAGAATGCGCAAGATAGAGAACAGTGGAAGAACATGGAGGAGACCTATATCCAACAGTGGATGCAAGAGGTTAAGGAATGATGATGATGATGATATTATGATCTTGTTATTTACTATATTACATATTATAAATTCTACCTGGCGTGAGATTAATGCTTTACTCGCAATATTTTTCTGGAATTTCGCTAGAATTTTCGTTCGTTGATATCTTAAAGTGTTTATTTTGTAAAGCGATATATAATAATCTCTTAATGATATATTTGTTGTTCAGTTATTTCTAGTAAGTTTTTTTTTGCTGTAAGTGAGTTAAATAAAATTAGTTCAACTACATGTACTTCAGTTAATTCCTAAACCCACAGAAATACGTAACAATATAATATTATTAAACAAACTAATATAAGCGGTATACAATTCACATTGTTCGTGAACATGAAAAATACATAAAAAATAAGTGAATAACGCTAGAAAACCTTGAGCAAAATTTCTTCAGTAATTTTACTAATCAACAAAATAAAAAATCATAATATCATCAATTTTGTTTTTGGAGATTCAGCGAATAATTTTGATTCCCAATGTTACCATTATCGCCCAACTCAAGGGACCAAGAAATAATCCAAGTTCCAAAAGAAAGCAAATAAAAATTTTCGCTCTGCACGGGAAACATAAAAGAAGAAAAAAGATCAGTCAAAATTAGGTGAATACATACTAATTTACAATGGAGCAGCAAAAGAAAAGTGGGCCAATGACAATGTAGCCTTATCAATCCACCAAAAGTACCAAAATCAGATCAAAGAGTATCAATTATATATCAATACATATTAAAAAAAATTGTAACAGCAAAGGTAAGAATAAAGAAGGAATACCTAAATATCATCAGAGTACACGGCCTAAAAAATAACAAGCCTCAAACAATAAGGATATTGTTTTATGACGAATTATAACAAGTTGTAGATCAAGTCAGGGGGAAGATAATAATATTGAATAAAATGCAAAATAAAACAAAAAAAAAATTAAAAAGTTTAAAATCGAAAATGAAAAACTGATAATAAACTTCTGCGTGAATAACGAACTTTAAACAATAAATTTTTTGACCACAAAGACCAACACAAATATACATTCAGTAACACTCGTGGACAAAGATTTATGATGGATTATGTTTTAACCAACAGAGATATACATCCATCAAAAATACTTGACGTAAGATCCCTTAACTCAGCAGATGTAGGTAGCGACCATAGTCTAGTACTATGGAAATTAAGAATCATTATAAAATACTCAATACCCAAGAGAGCAGCGCTAACACAAATAAAAATAAGAGTCGAACGACTAAATACGGAATCCACGGAATACTTATAGAAGAACACAGAATATCAAAGTAGATTGCTGGGAAAAAACAACTTCATGGTTTAGAGAGGAAAAGAAGAAAATATATGAAGAAAGGAAGAAAGCCTTTTTACAATACAGAACAAAACGGACATACAATTATTATAATCAAATTAGAAATGAAACGAATACATTTTTTAGACTAATAAAAAGAGAACACTGGCAGAGCTTCTCAAAACAGATGGAACAAGACTTCTACCGAACACAGAAAAAATATGTCGAATCATCAGAGGACAAAGAACAGTGATTAACGAATTAATAAAACCAAAACACATTAAAAAAAACATAAGCAGACTAATTTTGATCCCTATTTGCTACAGGTGAAGATAAGGAACCACCAACACCAGAGGTGACGACAAACTAAGAACTTAATATTAAGGAGAAAGAGGTAAAGGAAGCATTAAGGAAATAAAAAAATTGAAAATCATCAGGAGACGACAGAATACCAAACAAACTCCTAAAGTGAGGAGTATCAGATTAACCAAACAACTATTAAAAGCAATCCAAAAAATAATATAACAAAAAATAGATGTAAAGCATCCTAATACTTCTTTTTTTTTAAGAAAAACACAGAAATTAATGTATTACGAAAATCTGTAAGAAAATTACACAGGAATTAATATATTAAAATAAACACTAAAATCAAACACCCAAACTAATAATAAATAAACTGAATAAAATTGTATTTATTTATTTATTTAGCGTATGGCTACATCACAGGTTCATATAAATATAAATATATAAATATAAATTATATAAATTACAAACAACAGTAAATATAAAAATATTATTCTACAAACAAACATCTAGATTATAAATATATTCGATTGACTCTTTTTGTAGCAGCCAGGAAATCTGAAGGGTTGCCATTATAGGATCTAATCGGGCATTCCTCTACCATGTGTTTTACTGCTTGCCTTTCGGCGCCGCAGTCGCAATTTGGTGATTGTATTTTTCCCCATCTAAAAAGTGAGTCTTAACATCTGCCACAGTTCATCCTTATTCTATTGAGTGTGGTCCAAATTCGTCTCGGTTGGTTGAAGCCCTCAGGTTTGCTTGTTATACATGGCATGTTCCAGTTAGCTGGTGCAGCGTTATTGACCCATTGTTCTCTCCACCGTTCAGTTACATTAAAGTTTTGATCTACTAGCCTTTTTTGCTGTTTTTAGAGGCGGGTGTCAGACAATCTTGAATCTCCTGGCAATTCAATCATCACAGAAAATCTTCCAGAAAAAAATTGAAACACTAGCGGAACAACAACAAGCATTTAGGTCAAGAAGATCATGTACCAATGCTATATTTATATTGTTCTGAAGCTAAGAAGCTTCTGAAATTGAAACATCAATAAACGTACTTTAACCTTTAATTGTGGCTTATTACCAGTTAAAAACTAATTAAGCTATATTTATAATGACAAAAGTGCAAGAGAAATCATTAGAATAAAACAAACCGGCATATCTATGTTTCGTGGACCCGAAGAAACCATTTGATCAAGTCAAATTAAAAGACGTCATTCACTTATTGTACACAAGGAAGATATCTCTAGGAATAATCAAAATAATCGAAAATGTCTACCAAAACAACACAATAAAAGTAAAAGTAGAAGAAAAACTAACTGATCTTATTGAAGCTGGCAATGAGATAAGACATAGAAATTTCCTGAGTCATCAATTGTTCAACCTGATTAGGGATAAAATAATACCAGATTAAAAGCATATCAAAGGGGAGAAAAACAACTTAAAATAATCTGCCATGTAGACGACACAAAACTACTCTCTCAAATTGAAGATAATTTACAAGGTATGCTGCACCAAGTTAGTATAACCGCCAGAAAATTTAAGCTGTTAACAGTAAATTTACTAAGAGATTGGAGATGAAAGGTCAGATAATAAACTTATAACAAGCAAAAAAAAGTGAAGAAAAACAGTGTATAAACATGATAAAGATGGTTTTCTGCAAGATTACCTTTGACTGACTATATTGTGCAATTCTTATCAGATTGGTTAGATCCAATGGCACTACTGTCTCATTATACTATATATTTTGCCAATCTCACTCCTAATTAATGTTGTTTACTTTTGTTATTAGATATCATTTTATTTTGATTTTGATGTTCAATGTTTGATTTATGTTGATTTTAGCTTGTAGTTTTTACTAAACAAAGACTAACATACTAGAGCCTGATGATGAGGGCATATATTGTAAACCTTGAAATCGAAAGCCCAAAATTTACCATTAATAAAAAATAAAAGCTACTTAGGATTCTGAGTATTAACAGTAACAACCTATGCATCATCATGTAAATTAATTTCACTTTAAAACATATTTTTATGTTGCTTCTTATCGGCTAATGTGGAATACATATTTGAAACTATTTTAAATGCATTATTTGCTAAACTATCGGATTGTATGTGTTTTTCATTAAACAGATCGATGATTTTTATTTACCTTAATAATAAAAGGCTGATATGACAAAAATATGTAAAAATATGACAAAATCCTACATAATCTATTAAAGCTTTTTCTTTAAAACCACCATTATTATCATAGTCTGAATAATGTCTCTGTTGAGCTGCAGACTTTTATAAAAAAAGTCCTAGTTCATTATTTGATATTTGATTGTGGTGAAAATTTATATATTGTATTAAAATTGCAAGTAAAAGTAAATCAATATAATGATCAATAAGATAAACATCTATTTCAGAATTGCGAATAGCATTTTCAAAAGCAGTGCTTACCATGAAACAATCTGCATCTTCTTAATAAATAATGTGAATATTAATATGCAAAAAACACTAACTGACATCAAACAAATTATGGATGTAAATAAAGATTGGTATAGTAATAAAAAAAAACATTATTGACCAGCTCAAGAAAGTTTGATACAACATGTTTGACGCTAAAAAACAGTGGATGACAGAAGAAATGTCCTTACAGATGGAAGAAAGAAGGACATATAAAGGAAAAATCTACAGAAGTATAAAGAAATACAACTACTAAATAAGGAAAAAATCAAACCAGCTAAGGAAACCTATTTAATGAAACGATGTAAAGAGATAGAAGAACTAGAAACAAAATATAATATGAGAAATATGCACAAAAAAATAAGAGAAATGACTGGAATGGGTCGAAATAGACAGCAAGGACACATAAAAGACTAAGAAAAAAAGGGTACTACTAATAGATTTACCAGAGAAATTAAGACGATGAGAGGAGTACGTTAGGGAACTTTTCCAAGATGGAAGAGGTGCAAAAAATACAAGAATTAAATCCTTTAGAGAAACAGAAGATCACAATATGTGAAATCAAATATGCTATTAAACACTCTTAAGAAAATTAGGCAGCTGGATTAGATGAAATAACAAAAGAACTGTTAAAACTAATTAAAGAGGATAGCTTGGAAGTATTGGCAAATTTATTCAACACGGTCTACGATACAGGAATAATACTACAAGAGTGGCTGAAGTCAGCATTTCCTTCTTCCATGAAAACTTCTATAATGTTTATTTTAATGAGTAATCGGGGTGAAAAAAAAAAGAGAAAATTTAGTGTGATTTTTAATTTCAAATATCTCATTCAAAAAAAACTTTTTGTTTATTCTAAGGGACTTTCGGCCCTCGGTAATAATGTAATCTTTCATCCTGCGTTTAAATTTTTTAAAAATATTTGTTAGTTTTCTCAGGATTCGAAAAAAATTAATGCATTTAAAAAGCATTGGCCCGAAATTTTGCGCCTACGTCCTTATCACAGTTCAATTCTAAATCTTCTTTACAATATTTAACATCGACCTTTAAACCGTTAAATAATTTAATTTAAAAATATAAGCCGTTCTCTTCAATTTTGAGCTTTCAGAATTCACGTAGACCAACAGTTTAGAAAAAAAGCTCTCTGGGGTAAACAATTGCAATTTTGCAATAATCATTAAGCGGTTCTTGACATTATTATACCTAAATGTTTGACGCTAAAAAACAGTGGATGACAGAAGAAATGTCCTTACAGATGGAAGAAAGAAGGACATATAAAGGAAAAATCTACAGAAGTATAAAGAAATACAACTACTAAATAAGGAAAAAATCAAACCAGCTAAGGAAACCTATTTAATGAAACGATGTAAAGAGATAGAAGAACTAGAAACAAAATATAATATGAGAAATATGCACAAAAAAAATAAGAGAAATGACTGGAATGGGTCGAAATAGACAGCAAGGACACATAAAAGACTAAGAAAAAAAGGGTACTACTAATAGATTTACCAGAGAAATTAAGACGATGAGAGGAGTACGTTAGGGAACTTTTCCAAGATGGAAGAGGTGCAAAAAATACAAGAATTAAATCCTTTAGAGAAAACAGAAGATCACAATATGTGAAATCAAATATGCTATTAAACACTCTTAAGAAAATTAGGCAGCTGGATTAGATGAAATAACAAAAGAACTGTTAAAACTAATTAAAGAGGATAGCTTGGAAGTATTGGCAAATTTATTCAACACGGTCTACGATACAGGAATAATACTACAAGAGTGGCTGAAGTCAGCATTTCCTTCTTCCATGAAAACTTCTATAATGTTTATTTTAATGAGTAATCGGGGTGAAAAAAAAAGAGAAAATTTAGTGTGATTTTTAATTTCAAATATCTCATTCAAAAAAACTTTTTGTTTATTCTAAGGGACTTTCGGCCCTCGGTAATAATGTAATCTTTCATCCTGCGTTTAAATTTTTAAAAATATTTGTTAGTTTTCTCAGGATTCGAAAAAAATTAATGCATTTAAAAAGCATTGGCCCGAAATTTTGCGCCTACGCTCTTATCACAGTTCTCTTCTATATCTTCTTTACAATATTTAACATCGACCTTTTAATCGTTAAATAATTTAATTTAAAAATATAAGCCGTTCTCTTCAATTTTGAGCTTTCAGAATTCACGTAGACCAACAGTTTAGAAAAAAGCTCTCTGGGATAAACAATTGCAATTTTGCAATAATCATTAAGCGGTTCTTGACATTATTATACCTAAATATTTGTAATATTACCCCAATTCTCACGCAAAATTAAAGTTTTTTGTACGTTTTTGGAAAATTTATTTATAATTTTCAAAATGTCGGCTTTTAAAGATTTGTTTGCAATAATTTAGCAACAAATTAACAAAAATAACTTCTCATTTTAAGGATTATAAACAGTTTAGAGATTTTAAGCAGTTTAGAGATTTTGAGCAGTGATTTTTAAGAGCAATTGATATGAAAGAGTATCACAAAAAAGACTTTTTTGCTAATTTCTCTAATCTATATTGCGGTATATAAATATCCGAAATAAGAAACCAAGTTATAACAAATATTAAAACATAATCTAGTCACAATTTGAACATTAAAAGAAATTATAGCAATTTTTTTTCTAAATATTCATTTTTTCTCATACATATCGCCTTACTATATGACAATATAAACCGAGAATTCCTAACAAAAGCAATGAAAGAATTTAATATACCAACACAGCTAATAGAATTGATAAAAGAAACACTAAAAGTAGAAAGTAAAATCCGGATACAAAACGAATTAACGGAAACAATAGATGTGAAGAAGGGACTACGCCAGGGAGACGCTCTTATCATGCATATTATTCAACATCATACTTGAAAAAATAATAAGAGACACAACAGTTAATACCCGAGGAACAATAATTAATAAAAGCGTGCAAGTATCTAGCATTTGCAGATGATGTTGACATATTCGCAAGATCAAGAAGAGAAATAATAGAGGCATTCACTCAAATAGAACGAGCTGCAAAAAATAGTGGTCTCAAAATCAATCAGACAAAAACAAAATATATGCCTGCAAATAAAAACGCACAAATAAGGCAGTCGCCAAATTTAACAATAGGAGAATACAACATTATATTCTCCTGGAAGAGGAGAATATTTATTGCCAATAAATGTTACCATGGCTTAATTAGGCAACTAAGATCAGATAACGTCTCCAGAAAAACAAAATGCCAAATATACAAAACCTTAATAAGACCGGTACTCACATACGGTTCAGAAACCTGGACACTCTCTAAAAGGGAGGAAACGTTATTAGCCACCTTTGAAAGAAAAATCTTGCGACACATATATAAGGGCACAAAAGAAAACGGGATATGGCGGAGAATGTATAACTTTGAACTATACAACATATACCAGGATCCGGATATCATAACATTCATTAAAATAGGAAGATTACGTTGGATTGGACATGTGGAAAGAATGGAAGAAGGCTAAATACCAAACAAAATATTCAAACAAGTGCCAGTAGGAAAAAGAACAAGAGGCAGACCGAAGCTGAGATACGTACAACAAATAGAAAATGATATAACAACATTAAAAATTAAAAACTGGAAAAAAAAGCACGAAACAGGTCAGAATGGAGAAGAATCCTTGAACAGGCCAAGACCCAAAAAGGGTTGTCGAGCCAGTGATGATAATGATGATCGCCTTACTATAACAAACGGAAGAAAAATAAGAAATTTTAGATTTTTTTTTATAAAGTATCCAACATCAAATTATAAAATAATTTTTTATTTAAGTTGAAAATAGGTATTTTATTTCAAAACACAATCAAAATTTCTTAGTTTGTTTGCTGTCTGTATACTACCAGATAATAAAAATTATATATACTTACGAGGTATTTGTTTCATTATCTAACAAATTACGTATCTGTGATTTATCTTCTGTCGGCATGTTTAATAACAGAAATAAAAAGCTTCCGTTTAGGAACCAAACTACAAGACCAACACTTCGAACTAAAAATAAAAACCGGTAACTCAGCTCTTTCTAATAAAATGATAAAGAAAAATAGGAGTTGTTTTAATTTTGACCTGATAGTGCGACCTTATGTGGTAATTGAAGAGTTGGGTTAAAGGAACCTCGAATAAGATCCATTATCAGATTAGTACAGTCTCTGATGTATGGCTCTGCGTCATTTTAAACATTGTGTTTTATTGGTCGAATTGGTTTTGATATATACATATATATATATATATATATATATATATATATATATATATATATATATATATATATATATATATATGTATATATATATATATATAATATATATATATATATATATATATATATATATGTATATATATTAAATATATATATATATATATATATATATATATATATACAGGGTGGGCCGCCGGTAACGCCTCGGTCTGTACAGCCGAAACAAATTTTATTTTCAAAAATTCATTTTCATTACGAGACCTATATCCAAAAAGCTACTTTTTAAAAAGAATTTCAATGATACAGGGTGCTCCAGAAAAGTGCTACACACCAAAGTTATGTTTTTTTTTAAATGGGACACCCTAGTATTTTATTGCATTTTTGAATTTTAAGAACAAAATAAGTGTCACTTTGTTAAAGGTTTGTTATACCTAGAGTCTACCGTTTTTGATATTATATTATATATTTTGATATATCCATGGTATTGATAGTTTTCCAAGTTTTCCAAGTTTTGATATTTTGTTAAATTATTTTGTGCACAAAATACATTATACATCTGTGAACACTTGTTTCTGTAAAGTACATACATTAAAACTTGATGATTTTGATGACTTACTAATATTCTTAAACGATCAACTTACAGCCAGATATAATTTTATTATTGTTAAGCTTGATGATGGCATAGTCCGAACTAGCAGCCTACACTTTTTGTTAAGCACCATTAAATTTATGTGGATTGATTTTTGTTTTTTTTTTAATTATAATTTATTTTTTATGAAAATTTGTGAAAATTTAGTTTTAAATAACAATTTTGGTTTTATATCTAAAACTGTCGAATATGGGTATAGGGAATATTTATATTTTTTGAAAGGTATTTGAAATATCTTTCATAAAATTAAAAAATATACTGGATGTCACATTTAAAATAGAGCAGTTTTTAACGTTTAAATGTGCCACTAATAAATATCTAATTCGCAAACACCCTGTAAAATATTTTTGAATAGTAAGTATTTGATTTTAGAGTACAGTTAATTCTTAATCTTCCATAAAAAAATTAATTTTAAATATTAGGAAATTTAGGAATTAATTAATATTTATAACTGGGAATAAGCCACAATTAAAGATAAAAATACGTTTATTGACGTTTCAATTTCCAATTCGGAAATCGTTCTCAAAATACAAATAGTAAATTAAACAAATTTTGTTTTTTTGTTACATAGTGAAAAAAATTCTTCTAATAATTTAATTTTATCTGACTCATTTATATTGACAATTCAGACATACATTATGCATTTTAAAGTAGACGACTTTAAAATGATATTGCCAATATTGTTGAGTTGCGCTCCTGGGACGACTTTACTTATAAGATAGTTCATTCGATTACATGAAATCAACTTTAACTTGAGAATATCCGTCAGAAAAAATCATAGCATGTAATTCGTCTTTAAAAAGACAAACACATGACATGATGACAGTAAAATTCTCCTGTTAGTGATTCCATAGTAAATTATGAGGGAAAAACCAGGAAAAAACCTCATAATACTATCCCGACATTGTAAGTATTTGTTCGTAAATTTAGTTTACCTTCAACAAACATCAAAATTCTGATTTTATATGTTACGTTATTTAAAAAACATAAATGATGTATCCTCTATATGTTACTGATTTACTAATACTGGTATTTTCTTATTAACAACTTCCTCTTTCAATATTGGTAACCAGATCCTACTACATTCTGCCGAGGAATTTGCGACACAATTGGCCTCATTTGGCATAATTAGAGCCGCTTCTTTGATTTTTTCTTTTTTTACCATCCATTTCTTTTAGGACTATATTTGAATTATTCCATTGAACCCTATGTTCATTATCCCATGCGTGTTTACATATTTGAGATCTATGAAATTCTCTATTTTTAATATAAGATTGATATGTTCACTTATTCTAACATTTAATGGCCTTGATGATTCACCTAAATAAAACTGATCGCATTCACAAGGTATTTTATAAATGCAATTCTTTGTCCTTTCTTGTTCATTGTTAGGTTTGGTTTTGGACAAAATAGATCTCAACGTGTTTGTTGTTTTGAATGTTGTTGAAATGTTGAATTTATTTCCTATCCTTTTAAGTTTTTCCGATAATCCTTTTATGTACGGTATTGTTATTTTCCTCATATTATTCCTTGTGTATGCTGTAGGATCTCGTTCTAAGTTGTTCTGTTCTATTCGGTCGATTGTTGAAAATTCCTTATTTATAAACGATAAAGGATAATCATTTTTTAATAAAACAGATGTTAACAAATGTTTCTCCTCTAAGAACGAATTTTCGTTAGAACAAGTAATTTTGGCTCTATCGTATAAGGATTTAATTATTCCCTTTTTTACATTAATATTGTGATTTGATTTGAAATTTAAATATCTATTGGTATGTGTTAAATAAGACTTTAAGTATAGTCAAGACAAAATTAGAGAGTGATGATTCATTGTCAACTAGAACAAGACTAAACATATCGGCTATAATGGAGTTATTAACATTATGTACTGATAATACATATTTTTAACTAAATAATAAATATTCTATAAAAAAATTTTGGTCTAGCAATGGGCTCTAGTTTATCTCCATTCTTAGCCGATATATTTATAAAAGATTTTGAAACAAATATCATTTCTAAACAAAATTTTAAACCCACAGTATGGTGGAGGTATGTAGATGATGTATTCTCAATATGGCCTCATGGATCAGAGTTGTTGGACACATTCCTAAACGATATAAACGATAAAGAAGAGACAATAACATTTACCATGGAAAAGGAATATAATAACACGCTACCTTTCCTGGATGTTTTGATCTCTAAGAACGATACTGGATATGAGACTCAGGTGTATAGAAAACCAACACACACCAATAGATATTTAAATTTCAAATCAAATCACAATATTAATGTAAAAAAGGGAATAATTAAATCCTTATACGATAGAGCCAAAATTACTTGTTCTAACGAAAATTCGTTCTTGGAGGAGAAACATTTGTTAACATCTGTTTTATTAAAAAATGATTATCCTTTATCGTTTATAAATAAGGAATTTTCAACAATCGATCGAATAGAACAGAACAACTTAGAACGAGATCCTACAGCATACACAAGGAATAATATGAGGAAAATAACAATACCGTACATAAAAGGATTATCAGAAAAACTTAAAAGGATAGGAAATAAATTCAACATTTCAACAACATTCAAAACAACAAACACGTTAAGATCTATTTTGTCCAAAACCAAACCTAACAATGAACAAGAAAGGACAAAGAATTGCATTTATAAAATACCTTGTGAATGCGATCAGTTTTATTTAGGTGAATCATCAAGGCCATTAAATGTTAGAATAAGTGAACATCAATCTTATATTAAAAATAGAGAATTTGATAGATCTCAAATATGTAAACACGCATGGGATAATGAACATAGGGTTCAATGGAATAATTCAAATATAGTCCTAAAAGAAACGGATGGTAAAAAAAGAAAAATCAAAGAAGCGGCTCTAATTATGCTAAATGAGGCCAATTGTGTCGCAAATTCCTCGGCAGAATGTAGTAGGATCTGGTTACCAATATTGAAAGAGGAAGTTATTAATAAGAAAATACCAGTATTAGTAAGTCAGTAACATATAGAGGATACATCATTTATGTTTTTTAAATAACGTAACATATAAAATCAGAATTTTGATGTTTGTTGAAGGTAAACTAAATTCACGAACAAATACTTACAATGTCGGGATAGTATTATGAGGTTTTTTTTCCTGGTTTTTCCCTCATAATTTACTATGGAATCACTAACAGGAGAATTTTACTGTCATCATGTCATGTGTTTGTCTTTTTAAAGACGAATTACATGCTATGATTTTTTCTGACGGATATTCTCAAGTTAAAGTTGATTTCATGTAATCGAATGAACTATCTTATAAGTAAAGTCGTCCCAGGAGCGCAACTCAACAATATTGGCAATATCATTTTAAAGTCGTCTACTTTAAAATGCATAATGTATGTCTGAATTGTCAATATAAATGAGTCAGATAAAATTAAATTATTAGAAGAATTTTTTCACTATGTAACAAAAAACAAAATTTGTTTAATTTACTGTTTGTATTTTGAGAACGATTTCCGAATTGGAAATTGAAACGTCAATAAACGTATTTTTATCTTTAATTGTGGCTTATTCCCAGTTATAAATAGTAATTAATTTACAATGCCACAAGAAAATAGCTTCAGAACGAAATTTAGGAAGTATTGGCATATTTTGAACATCCCTTATTTTTAAAAATACTTGGATATATCAAAAACGGTTAGACTCTAAGTATAACAAACCTTTAATAAAGTGACATTTATTTTGTTCTTAGAATTTAAAAATGCAATAAAATACAGGGTGTTCTATTTAAAAAAAACATAACTTTGATGTGTAGCACTTTCCTGGAGCACCCTGTATTAATTGAAATTATTTTAAAAAGTAGCCTATTTGGATTTAGGCGTCGTAGCGTAAACCGATTTTTGAAAATAATACTTGTTTCGGCTGTACAGACCGAGGCGTTACCGGCGGCCCACCCTGTATATATATATATATATATATATATATATATATATATATATATATATTATATATATATACATATATATATATATATATATATATATATATATATTAATATATTATATATATATTATATATATATATATTATATATACTATATATATATAGTATATATATATATATATTCAGTCCTATAAAACATTTATTTAGCAATTCAATCCACCAATGAATTATTTAATCTTTTTTAATAATTATTTTTATAATTATTTTGTAACAAGAATATTTACTTTTTTTTGATATATTTTTTTAAGCAGTAGTTTGTCATTAATGAAAAATTTGCACAGAGAAAATGATGACAATACAATGTTGTTCTGAAACTATTTTCTTGTGGCATTTAAAAGTAATTACTATTTTGATGGAAATAAGCCACAATTAAAGGTTAAATTTCATTTTCAATTCAATTAAATACGTTTTAATTTCCACTTCGGAAAACGTTCTCAAAATACAAACATTAATGTATTTTATTAATAAACGTAGTATCGTACAAGCTACTAAGCGTTTTTTTTTACAATCTAGAATGTGAACTTGAATTGCATCTTTTAGAGTGTTGCTATTATGAGCATTTTTTCTGAAAAAATTAATTATTTGGTTGATAATATCTAAACAATTTCTTACATTAGTCATAATTTTATATTGGACAATGTAAGATTGAATCTGTGACTGGCACAATGAACGTGAATTACAAAAGGGTACAACTCGTGTATTTTGGTTTAGGTACCATTATAATAACGTTATAACTATACTCCTATAATGTTATTTTCTCTACAGTATTCTATAGCTTCGGCAAACCTATGGCTTGGATGTCCTTTAAGCAATAATAGAACAATATTTTCAATTGAGCACTATGTTTGACGCGTTTGACTCAGTCCAGCATAGCTCTATGTTAAGAGCTCTTACAGAGCAGTAGTAGTATTGATCATAGGTCAACTCTTCTTCAGATATATATAAGAGCGCACATCGCAGTAGATGTATCTTGGCACACAATACATTTCCTTCGAGAGAGTATTAAGCAAGGAGATACAATCTCTTCTAAGCTATTCACCGCTCAGTTGCAGAGTGCTATGAGAAACAATAATAGGGAGAATATTGGTGTCAACATAAATGGAGAATTTTCGAATCAACTTGAGATTTGCAGACGACATAGTCCGTATTGTAGACCGTGTAGATCATGCCTGTCTGCTTCTTCAAGAGCTTCAGAGCTCGTGTACACGAGTTGGACTTAAAATTAATTTCTCCAAAACACAATATTTATATGACCAAACTTGTACTGGCGAAAAACATCTCAACTAACGGCACGCATAAATATCTGGGCCACGAGATTAAATTAGGAAGAGATAATCAAACAACTGAGCTAAACAGGAGAATACGACTGGCATGGGTGGCTTACGGAAAACTGAGAGAAGTCTTTAGATCAGATATTCCCATGTGCTTGATCAAGGTCTTTGATCAATGTGTACTTCCAGTTCTAACGTATGGAGCAGCAACATTGACTCTTACCAGAAAAGTAATCAACAAAATACAAGTGGCACAGGGTGCGATCGAGAAGTCAATGCTAAATATATCCCTCAGAGACAGAGTATCAAATACAATAATTAGGAGAAAAATTGTTGTTAGTACTCAGTTCAAAGGATTACAACATAGAAATGGAACTGGGCGGGGAATGTTGCCAGATTAAAAGATGGAAGGTGGAACGAAAACAATTTTGAAATGGAGACCTAGACACGATGCTTATCATAAACGAGGACGTCCTCCAACAAGGTGGTCAGATGACATCAAGCGCATTCAGCACAACTTGATTCAGGGTGCTTAAGATAGAATGCACTGGAATTATTTACGTGAGGCCTATGTCCAGCAGTGGACTTAAAACGGCTGATGATAATAATGATGACTTCTGTAGTTACGTCAGCTGCCAAAGCGTGAGGATTTAGTAAAGAGCTACGTTCTTTAAATTTGAATGAAATACAAAATAAAAATACTATCAATCCTATGAGCATAATACTATGGATTAGTCTAGTATTCAGACAGGCATTAGCAAGTCGCCCAAAATTTTAACACATAAGCAAGCAAACAGATTGGTTTACTAACAAGCGCTGAAAGGGGACAAAATGTCACCATTGTTTTCTGTTTAAATAGTTCAGGTGTATTTATTCCTCCAGTACTAACATTTTTTTACAAACGAAGAAATAAATTAGTATTTCAAGGCGCCAATATGGAACACTTTCTCTTTACAACGAATCTGGACACACAAAATCTGACACCTTCATTCCGTTCTTAAAGAAGTTTTAACAACATGCACAGTGTTTAATTAAAAATAGGGTTCTATTATTGCTTGAACGATATTCAAGCCACAGGTTTGTCGAAGCTATAAAATACTGTAGAGAAAATGACATTATAACGAGTGGATGATATTTAGATGGTATCAGCTTCTTTAGAAAGAGTCTGGAAGGATTATTGGGAAATGAAACTTTTCTCCTGTAGCTTTAAATCCTGCAGTTATTGCTTTAAACCACAAAGTTGACATTACAAAGCTCTGCAGTTAGTATTTTAGAAGTTCATATTAACAACAGAAAGGTGGCATCAAAAGAAATGAAATTCCATGATCGCTGGATGATACTTTTGTAACTACATATGATATATCTCCACTACCTCAGGTACCTCCTCAGCAAGGAGTTCAAGACCTTCTCAAGGATCAACTGTTTTCACCTCTATACCAAATTATTTTTTAACGAAAGAAAAACAAAAAAACAAAAAACTCAACTTCACAAGCAGCTAGAACAGCTGTATACAGAACGGTGTTTAGAAAGAAGAAAGAAAATAAAAAACTTGATGATAATGAGATGTCGAGCACATCGCCTGTATATTTTGCTCGAAATTATTCAGTAAATCGCAGGCAAAAGAGGTTTGGGTTAAGTACAATTTGTGCAACAAATGCTCTGTCATCTATTATGTGCGGTTGTAACTAAAAAGCAGAAATTGTATATAACAATTTTTGTAAGTAGAAATGTTTTATTACTTTTTTGTACAAAAGAACTATAGGGGTCATTTTACCTTATAGGTGACGTAATTTTACCCTAACCACAGTCTAAAACGGCCCCTTTAAACTTTTTAAAAATATTGTTATTTTTAACTGCTGCTTATATATCTACAATTTTTTCTAAGAAATATGTTGTGCTATTCTCCTCTTATTGTTTGATTAAACTGTACTTAATTATTTTGTTTTTATTATTTTTAGCCTTAAAAATGTTACATGGACCATTTTGCACCACTCTCCCCTATCTACTCTCATGGTTCATGTTAGATGCTTCTTTGAAATGCCATGTCTTCTAAGTAATGTTACACACATTGTTGCAATGCTTCTGTAGTGATCCTTTTTCAAACGAGTAAATGTATTCTACTGTAATTTAGTTGCATTGTACCTACTAATAAAAACCAATAAGTCACGAGTAAATGTGTACAGTTTGTTGTCTTTCATATTATGTTTGCACATTTTGTTTTGCGAGCTTTGCCTTTATTTTTCTAACGTTTTACTTTTGTTACTCTGTTATTTAAACTTATCGGTCGTTTCTTTCTTTCTTACAGTACTTAGACTATGATAGTAGAGATTAAAATTAACTATAAACAATATTAATATCAATCACAAATTTTGCCGCAATGATCATGCAACCAACAATACACAGAGTTCTATTTAAATTTAAATAAGCTAGAGGTGGAAGCGTGGAAATCCCAAGAGCGTAGGCGCATAATTTTGGTCCAACGCTTTTTAAATGCATTAATTTTTTCGAATCATGCAAAAACAAATAAGTATTGTTAAAAAATCTTCCGTAAACACAGAATGAAAGATTACACTATTGTCGAGTGCCGAAAGTCCCTGAAAACTTCTATAATGTTAATTTGAGTAAGTTACAGGGATAAAAAGAAGGGAAAAATTTAGTGTGATTTTTAATTTCAAATATCTCATTCAAAAGAAAGTTTTTATTTCGAGGGACTTTGCGTCTCGATTCAGTATTTTCAGTATATAAACAATTTGATGGTGCATAAGAATTTGTGGCAAGTGTCATTAAAAAATTATGCAAGACGCATGTAACCATTACAACTTTATCAATATTATTCACATCTAAATTAATCGTAGTATGATCAATTCTAAATCTGGAAGATTCTAAATCTCGCATGAGACAAACGATGAATATTATTTATCTCGTATATCCAAGTCATTCTGTCGAAATGGCTTTAGCATATCAGCTCTCAGAGGAAATGCGTCATCTGCGACAAAAACATATGGGAGACAACTAGTACTGTTACTGACGCTGTCGGTACTTGGCACCTTTAATATTTTCTCTGCATGTTTCGAAAGAAACTTGTTTTCTGTAATACATCTGAGATTCTGCCATTTGTACCAGAATCAGTTAATATAAACCGGTATCTGGTGTCCACTACTGCTAAGAGAACCATGGTGCGGCGATTTTTATAATTAAAATAAGAAGATCCACTGCTAGCAGGTGGTACTATATCGACATGCTTGCCGTCAATGGCTCCTAAGCAGTGCGGAGAATTTCATTGCTGCCCAAATAGCCGTACCATTTCTTTCCACTCTTCCACAGAACCAGGAAACTGTAACAAAAAAAATTATATATACGTACTACATACTCAGATTACTATTTTTCATGCATACACATACGATTTTTACGATTGTCATAAAAAAGTAAAACATTTCAATTTCATAAATTCAGAATGTAATATTTTTTAATTTATTGTTTCAGACAACCCCGGCGGAACATACTCTGGATGAAAGTAATACCGTAAATACTATTGAAGAACAATCTGTAGATGATCAATTTTCACAAGCACAAAATTCAACAAAATCTGCTAAAACTAAAAAGAGACAAGACATGTTAACAACCGATATTGTAACCTCGGAAACCTTTTTTGGATGGTGCTAGAAAGATCACCAATGGAGACACTGCGGACGGCAGCCAGATGGTTGGTGGAGAGCGAGTCGTGGGTTCGAAACTAGCTTTTGGAACCGGGAATGGGTCCAACAGACGAAATAAGTAAAGATACATAAATAACAAAAAGATATATTAGTAAAATTACACAAGATAAGACAAGATAGAAAAAGGGCGTCATTAAACCTTTTGGGGTTCAAGGGGAAAGTTAAAAAACCTCAGAAACGAAAAGAGATAAGGAAAGATATTTAGGCTCTGAGACCAAATCCAAGAAAAGATATCAACAGTTAATTATTAAATAAATCTGGCCAACATACTACCTGCACAAATAATAAATATATTAGGTGGACTCCGTCCACTTACTTACCTACGAAACTTAATCAGCCTGATCCTTTTTCTGGTCGAAGGTATAATAATAATTTAACATAAGAAACAATTGTTCAGAGTTATTACTTTATCAGAAAACTTGTTAGGAGTAGAGAAATAAAATTCATTGGTAAAACAAAACAATATATTCAACAACACAAATAAATTTGGATAAATCTGATGATAATTAAAAGAAATGCACCATCAATTATTAAATGGTGGTATACATATGAAAATAAACAGTACTATGATTGAGAAATACCTTTATAAATAGTTCCCAGTCATGAGGATGCTTCGGTAGCAGAAAGAGGACCCCTTTCACTGTTGGATTAGTGTGAGTGTGATTTGTGTGAATGTGTTATTAGTGTTGAATATGTGCGAGTCTAAGTCAGTAGAGGCTAAAACCGTGTTCTCTAGTAACCATTGTTCCTGCACGCAGTTTTTGCGATTGCAATCAACTTTTTCAAATACCGTATGATTGAAAAAACCATTGAATATAATAGACCCCTGATACTTGTCTTTGTCGACTTTGAAAAAGCATTTGATACGGTCAATCAAAGTGAAATGCTCCAAGCTCTAACACAATGTAGAATAGATCACCGATACATATCTCTCATCAGATACTGGGACTTTTCGTATTCAAAGAGGCGTTCGGCAAGGAGACAACATGTCTCCTAAATTATTTACAACTTTGCTAGAATACGCTTGTAAAACAATAGATTGGAACGAAAAGGGCATCAATGTAGATGGAAAAATTTTTAAATAACCTTAAATTTGCAGATGATATCGTTCTTATTGCAGACAGCTTTGATCAGGCATAGATAATGCTCCAAGAACCCCATACTGTCAGAAAAAGAGTTGGTCTTAAAATAAATTTTTCAAAAACACAATTTATGACAAATTTAGTCCACAACAAAAACATCTCAGTAGAAGACAAAGATATTGAGCCAGTTGACTCCTATAAATACTTAGGCCATGAGATCAGAATAAGTCGAGACAACCAAACAATCGAGCTGAAAAGAAGAATAAACCTCGTTTGGGCTGCATTTGGAAGGATGAAGGATATTTTTAGGTCTAAGATTCCAATGTGTCTGAAAAGAAAAGTATTTAATCAATGTATTTTGCAGGTCGGTCAGATAGCTCAGCGGGCTGTGCGGCTGCCTCTCATTCGCTTCACTGTCGAATGGTTCAGTGGATGTGGGATCGAGCCCCAGCTCGGTGTACAAAAAACAAAAAGTCTAACGCAGCAGTTTAAAATTCTAGATGAATCTGCGGCTTAGACTAGGATATGCTGGGATCTGATCGGCCTGTGGTGGAGCAGTACGGCAAGAGATAAGGGCTTGCGGCTCGGTGATACTCCTCCATAGATCCCTACCGGACAGGCGTAACGCCTAAAAAAACCGGATATATTTATTTATATTTTGCCAGTGATGACCTACGGCGCAGAAACATTAACGCTCACAAGAACAACAGTGAGTAAACTACAAGTTGCGGAAAGAGAAATGGAGAGAATCATGTTAGGGATTTCTCTACGTGATAGAATGTCCAATGCTACTATACGCAAAAGATCAGGAGTAGCAGACGTTATTGAAAGGATAACAACACTAAAGTGGAACTGGGCAGGTCATGTAGCAAGATCAGTTGATGACCGGTGGACAAAAAGAATTTTGGAATGGAGACCCGAATACAAGCTTACAGAAATAGAGGTCGACCCCCAACGAGATGGACATATGACATAAAAAGAGTGACTACAAATTGGATTCAGATGGCGCAAAATCGGACTAAGTGGAAAAGCATGCGAGAGGCCTATGTTCAGCAGTGGACGTTAGAGGCTAGTTGATGATGATGATGAATCAACTTTAGAACTAATGTATTGCACTATAATTCTGTTATTAATCTCTTTCGCTAACGGCCAGGCCTCATCGGAGTTCGATAGACGGTTGCAGCAACTGCCGGCGAGGATGTCAGCATATTCTCCCGGAAGTTCGTCAATGCATGCTTGCATTAGAATGGACGGGACGTGAAATTTTTTGTTTTTGTGCTTCCGGGATTTTACGTGACGAAAAGAACAGGAATTTTTTAGGGTGTCTTTGGTATTGGATGGTGAGCCGTTGATGGTTCTAAGAGTACAGTTTCTGTTGAGAGATTTTATTCTCTCGATAATTGGAGTAACATTTGCTGTTTGATGGATTTCACGGGATGGAAAATACCAACGTTTTCTGCTGAGACACTACTCAGAATTCTGCGCTCCACAGTCATCAGCTTTTTTTTTGATAATCTCCAAGAAGGCAGTAAGTGACTTAACTCTTAACGGGTTGAATGAATGTTTGTAAGTGTGGAGAGGTTTTTGTGTGTATTTTTCCAAATATCCCTGTAAGTGCTACTAAGAGTCGGGCTCGATTTGTGACCCTATCTAAAGTTACCTTTAGAGTGTCCCATTAAATAGGACGCCCAAATAAGAAGCTTAGGCTATAGCGAGCCTTTGTGACATCATATATAGGGGGAATTGATCATCGCTGTTGCGAAAGATTCGGGACGATGTTTTAGGGCCGCGAAACACAATTGTTTGTGTTTTTGCAGCGTTTAGAGTAACTCCCCAATTATTGCACCACTATTCGATACCGTTTAAAGAGTTTGTGCTCTTCTAAAGGTTCTCTCCGGAATATAGCCGTTCGCTGTAGTGAGGAGAGCAGTGTCATCTACATAGAGGTACAGTTCGGTGTTTGCTATGTTTGGGTTTGGAATGTTTACTGTTGTATGTAATATACAATAAAGGTACTAGCACTGAACCTTGGGGAACTCCAGCACGTGGAGTGAACGAGGTTGATATTTAATCGCTTATTCTCACTCTAACGATTCATAAGGTAAGAATGTATGATTTTATGAATTGTAAGGGTAGCCTAATGACATTTAGCCTCCGAAATAGTCCGTCATGCCAGACTTGATCAAAGGCCTTTGGTACATCCAGAAAAGTGGAGATGGCGATGGAATTGTCATTTAGAGATTGTGTGTGTTCATGTGAAGTCTATTAATGCATTTTGTGTTGATTTGTTTGCTTGGAATCCATACTGAAATTTGGTGATGATATTATGGGTTTCGAGAAAGTCGTTGAGCCTCTCTTTGAGGATAAGCTCGAGGACTTTCTCTAGAGTATTGATTAAGGATATTGGTCTATCGGATTTCACATTTGTGCAAGGTTTACCCGGTTTGGGTATCATGATAACTAGTTAGCTACCTTCCAAGGAGTAGGAAAGTAGTTATTCTTGAGACATGTATTAAAAGTTTTCGTCAGAAGCGGGATCATACTCACTGGAAGTTATTTTAGGCACCTTCTACTGATATTGTCAGGTCCGGGAGAGTTATTTTTGCTGATTCGGCAATAACTCTCCGTTTCTCTGTCAGTAATAGGGTCCATGATTGGATCATGTTCTCAAATTTGGTGCATGCCCACGGGAAACCTGATATCGGTTTCGATAGATGGCTTGTATATCCTGCAAAGTCGGAGTGTTTTGACAAAGAGTGTCTGTGTGCGAGAATTTGGATGTTGTGATTTTGCAGGTTGCAGAATGTTTGATTTGGGGTCACTTTTTGGAAATCGCTTGGCAATTTGCTGCTCCTTTTGTGAAATCCGATAAACAGGCTTTTAGTAGTTGGGGTGGAAAGTAATTTCGACCTTAGTGTTTTGGCCAGACAAGACCAAAGATTTTTTCGATCGCAGAGCTGGTGATAGATGTGATAAGGTCTCATCTGGAGAAGGATAAGGAACAATTGTGTTGAGTTTAATGATATTTTCTAGGTCTGTGGATAGGTCGTATGGCGGAGTTGATCTTTCGATCGATAGGGGTTAGACTTGGGGCAAGTTTTGTGGCTGTTCGTGGCTTTTCGAGCATCGATTTGAGTATGCGCGATGTTCGCCTCTGCAATTTGGGCATTTAGGTGCTGTTTGGTTTGGACACTCGCTAGATTTATGATTTTGCCCGCAGTTTCTGTAGATGAAGGAACGTTGTCTGCATTCCTGGATATTGTGGCCGTTTGTGCAGAATTTGCTACAATATTTGTTCAAGAGCTAGTTCAAGACATACATATATATAATATATATATATATATATATATATATATATATATATATATATATACAGATATATATATATATTATATATATTATATATATAATATATATATATATATATAAATATATATATACATATATATTATATATATTATATATTATATATATATATATATATATATATATATATATATATATATATATATATATATATATATATATATATATATTTAAATATATATATATATATATATATATATATATATATATATATATACATATATCCCTAATTCCTATATTATTTTCTGGTTTGCTCTTGTTTCATACTATTTTTGGTATTCATAATCTACTTTTATTTTCCAAAAGACCACGTGTAAATGGCTACGTACAATTCTGACGTACATGTTTTTCCGTAAACAGAATGATTTATCGGAAACACTGATATCCATTTAAATACATTAATTTACTTCGTGTACAAAGAAACTAAGATAAAATTAAACTAAAATTAAAATCTCTTAAGATGGATAAACATGTTTGCTTCTTAATCACCACCTTTCAAGTGCATTATGTCGACTTATCAGAGCCGCATTTGTAGCATTTATTTTTTGATATAATTGTTTGCTGAACATATCGTCTGACGCTAAAAACCAAAGTCATTTTTAAATTCGATTAAAGTTATGTCAATTTTTAAATTTTCAAATTCTTGTGTTGTGAAAGTGAGATTAAAAATGCTTAAACCCAAATAGTACCTAATCTGATTATACAGTTTATATTCTCTTCTTCTATTTTCTTAATTATTTATTACTTTTTTAAGCGTCATAATCCAAAATTATTTTATGGTAAAACAGACACAACGGCACTACTGACGTCTTTAAAAGAATTGGACACATGCACCTTTTTCTCTCTTTATCTGTTCGATTGGTTGTAATTTTTATGCTGCAAATAATCAGATTATGTGAAAATTAAATTTAAAGCTAAGCAGAATATTATTAGAAAAATTAATATGAAACCAACATGGTTTTTTGGCTCGAATTACACTACACTGAACATTCGACTTTCTATCTGCAGTCTTCATCAGGGGTTCCAGGGTTTTAGTCTCCTGGGTTCCAGATCACTTCACTTCTTCACTTTAAATGGTCACTGTATTACTTCTGCTAGGGACGGGGGATGGTCCATCTATACTGTCGATGGTAACGTTGTTCACTGACGTTTTAACATTGAATTGTTAATAACAAATTATCTGACGGAATTTCAGCCTGATAGTTTCGAAAAATCGAATCCTACACCAAAAACATACAAAAACGTTAAGGCTTTAAAAGGACATCAAAGTGAATACTCAACACCCCTGAGCGCCTTGAGTAATACGCAAGACCAAAGAAAGTCTTCATCGTATTCCAAATAAAAAAGATGCACTTCATGTAAAAAATTGTTTTTACTTTATCTCAGTGGTTTAGTATTTAATTTATATGATAAATTTATCTTCGTAATTTGTTCGCACAAGCGCCAAATAACGGCATCTTAGGAGTTCTCCTAAATCATGTGCACATGTGTCAAGCTGTTAAATATCAGTCGATCGATAGTACTTCAAGTAGGTATTCGACGATCTAGGATCCATTCTGACCCTACGATACCAGATATACATATAGTTTACAACCATATATTCAATTGTTATTATGGAAATCAGTATACAAGATCTGGCTATTAAATAAAGAAACTGCTTATGCAAAAAAATTTTAAAAATTATTTTACAATCGAATGCTCTTCTTCAATATAATTCCCCTTTCCTCGCCACCACACCGTTCCAATTATTTTTCCATTGGTAAAAGCAATGCTGGAGGTCTTCCTTTGGTAGGAGTTTTAAGAGTTCCGCCGTTTTTCGCTTAACCTCTTCCATAGACTCAAACCGGATTCCTTTTAAGGTAGACTTGATATTTGGAAACAAGAAAAAGTCACAAAGTACTAAATCAGCCGAGTACGGCGGATAATCCAGCACTGGAATGCTTCTAGCAGCTACATACCGCTTCACAGATAGGCGTTATGGGCAAGAGCGTTGTCCTAGTGCAAGATCCAAGGCGTGTTTTTCCACAACTCCGGCCGTTTCTTACGAGCTCGAAGCGTTGCCAAAACTTTTAAATAGTAAGTTTGGTTTACAGTTTGATTCTCTGGAACCCATTCAGTCATCTCGATGCCGTTAATGTCGAAAAAAAATGATTAGCATGGCTTGAAATTTTGATTTCGACATCCTTGCTTTTGTCATTCTTGGGGATGAATGAGTTTTTCAGTGCATGGATTGTCGCTTAGTTTAAACATCATATTTAAATATTCAGGTTTCATTGCAAGTGATGATGTTTTTCATTAATTTAGGCGCTACATGTAACCTCTCAAAAAATCTGAGCAGATCTGTTGACGAAGGAGCTTTTGGTCAGGGCCCAAATTTTTGGAACCAACTTCGCACAGACTTTCTTGATGTTCATTTCGTCATGTAAAATTTTTCTGACAGTTTTTTTATCGGCGTTTACAGTCTCAGCAATCATCCGAATGCTCATACGACGATTTCAATAAAATTATAGCACTCAGTCGGAGTTTTTGTTTAATTTAACGAGAAATTTCACATTAATCCGTTGCTCATGTTTTTCGTCATACATTGTTATCGGCACGAGAAAAAAACACGTTAATTTTCTAACCATTACAGAAAAAATACTACTACAGCGACAAAAACGTGTTTTCGTACTGGAAGAGTAGACACTTCCAGCTATCCAATGCTGTATTCGTTTTCCCACTATTCCCCTTTAGGACGCCTTATGCGCTCGCAGTCTCGTTATATATTAGTTAGACCTCGTACATATGAATATACGCAGGCAATTTTTTTAAACTATGATGATAGTGATATTAATGATTCCCAACTGTACACAGTGATTTTTAACAGTGACCCAGAATATAATATTGTGTATGAAAGCTATATTCTAGATCATACGAAGATGATCCAGGTCTGCTGCAAAAGACTGTATCGACTGTGCCGAAAAAAACGCCGTATAATTTGTTGAACCTTTTAGTTGATGGTGCTATTATGGACATAACTGTGGAATTCACAAATAAAAAGATTAGTGATATGTCATGTTCATTAGGTAGTACAGCTTTTTACAGATTTTTATTTCGTTTAGCTGCCGTTCGATTTGACAGCGCGACTACAAAGAATGAAAGACTTGATGACAAATTCCGTTATATCAGTGAAATTTGTAATAAGTTTATAGAAAACTGTAAAAACTGTAAAAGGTGGTATATACTAGGAGAGTGTTAACTATCGATGTTTACATAAAAAGTAAACCTAACAAATATGATCTAAAAGTGATGTGTGTCTGTGATGCCAAGACTCATTATTTGTTAAATGCCTTTATTTATGTAGGCAAAAAGGAAGTACCAACCCCCAGAAGCTTTCTATTCCGATATGAATATTATCTCTTATTGAAACGGTAAAGCAAACTGGAAGAAACATAGCTAGAGATAACTGGTATACATTGGCAAACGACAATGACAGAAACAGAAGCACATGTATGTATTCAAGGACAGATCACTGATGCGTTTATGACAACGCAAGGACTGAAACAAGGTGATGGACTGGCTCCAACACTTTTTAATCTTGTTCTTGAATATGTAATTAGACGGTTGACGGTGAGCAGAAATAACATACAAACAAATCTACCCAATTAGCAGCATACGCAGATGACATAAACATAATGAGCAGAACAAAGACTGCGGCAGAAGAAACCTACGTTCAGTTGAAACAGAGTTCAGAAGTTGTAGGGCTAACAATAAATACAAATAAAAAACAAACTACTCATACAAACCAGATCAAAATAGACAGGCGCAACAACAACAATTTATAGATGATATAGAATACGTGAATAGATTCACGTATTTAGGAATGGATCTGGTCGAAAATAATGAAGAAGAACCGGAAATAAATAGAAGGCTTATGCTGGCAAACAAAGCCTATTTCGCGATGGGCCACATATTCAAATCGCGAGACGTACACCGGAAAACAAAACTCCGGGTATATAAAACAATAATCCGACCCATAGTAAGTTATGGGTGTGAAACATGGGTTATAACACAGAAATCTACCAATGCATTAGACGTGTTCGAAAGAAAAATATTGCGTAGAATACTGGGTCCAATAAAGGATAATAACAACTGGCGAATTAGATATAATAACGAAATATACGAACAATACACTGAACCAAACACTAGCACAATACACTAGACTGCAGAGATTACGATAGGCAGGGCATGTGGCCCGCATGCATGAGAACAGAATCCCCAGAAAATTACTAAACGCAAGAATGCAAGGAAAAAGACCTGTTGGAAGACCAAAAAAGAGATGGGAAGACGAGGTAGATGAGGATGCCAAAAATCTCCTAAAAACGCGTTCATGGAAAAGAACAGCAGTAAATAGAGATGTTTGGAGAGGTTTAATGAAGGAGGCCAAGGCCCGGCTTGGGCTGTAGTGCCATTGGATGGATGGAACTGGTATACTTCAAAATTGAACTAGTATGACAAACAGAAATGCTCTACACATAATACTGGTAGAAGAACAAAAAGATAGCAATGTGCAATATGGTATGCAATTATAAATATTGCCTCTGTAAATATGTTTATTCTTTTTTAAACGGGAACTTAGAGTGTTATGACACGGAGAAAACTTCTGATCACTTTGGGAACATCAATGATTAATGCACATGTGCAACGCCGTCTAACTCTAACGAGGCATCCCAGAGAAATTCCGGTTATACTTCGTAAAGTACTTAAACTTGATGAATTGGTTACACCAACAGAAGAACCAAAATGGACCACACAGCAGGAACAAAAGCCTTCCAGAAAATGGCGCAGATGTTACATTAGTCCATCAAGCAAAGACAATAAACACAAAGCTGTTTCTAACACATGTGAAAATCATATTTGTTAAAAAAATCAGTAAATACTTACTGCAATGTTCAAATTGCGTTAAAAAAATGATGCCTCAAAAGACTTTAACGTTTTAAAACAATTACTCTTTCTTTGTTTAAAACCAAAGAACATTTTTTTGAAATAATTATTTTTTTAGTTTTTGGGGCATTGTTCTAACCTGTATATTTTTAGGTAAAAAATATACTGCTTTTTTATTTTTGCATAATACAGTTTTATGTTAAGGTTTTGCAGTCAACTCTATATACAAAATATTCTTTCAT